>CM060682.1:94327410-94477382 GCA_030686995.1 Artemisia argyi | reverse complement strand
ACCATGAATTGAACTATGAACTAGACACAATTTGTGGTCCTAGTATTTTCAAATTTGAAACTTTTGTTTTTAATTTTCTTTGTAAAAATTTAAATTCACTCTTAAATAAGTGAAAAAACTAAAAGATAAGATACAATTACTTATCCTATATTGGTTAAAACTGATGTTAACACTGAATATAATTGGAATAGGTTTATTTCTTGTTGTAATTCTGGCTGTTTATAATTGGCTCCCACCGTTTTATCTAGATGTAGGGGCGTTCATCTGTTCGGTTATTGGGTTATTCGGTTATTCGGTTTGGTTAGTTTGGTTAAATTTTTTTCAGGGTAAAACCGAAAATCAAACCAAACCAACCGAATCGAATAACCGAAAACTGAACCTTTATAACCGAAAGCCGAACCGAATAACCCGATACATAATTTTAATTATTTTTTATTTCATTATATATATTTTTACCACAATTTTTTTTTCAAAAAGCTTAAATAATGTTATGTTTATATGGAGGAAGAGTTTTAGTAATTTATTTGTTCATATAAATACATCGAAAAAAATATATATTTATATGAATTCGATTTTCGGTTCGGTTTTCATTTTCAAAGTCATATCCAAACCGATAACTGAATATTTAGTTCCGTTCGGTTCGGTTTTAGCCAATTCAGTTCAGTTACGAATTCGGTTCAGTTTTTTTCAGTTCGGTTCGGTTACGGTTTTCGGTTACAATGGATATTACCCGAATCCGTGAACACCCCTATCTAGATGCATGATTAAATTTTTAATATACATATTTGAAGTACTTGTTATATCTAAAAGTTTGTTGTTTCTGTTTTCTTAAACGTGTGCATGTATGACTGTGTGAGTATAACTGTATGCGTGATGAAGTCCTGTCTAACTTTTTAACGACAAATAAATTCAATGATAAATAAAGTAAAACGTACCTTTCTTCTTCCTTATGCAGCAAAAAATTAAAAAACAAAAGACAATCCCTGCTGCGATCATTGGCATCCCAATGACCATATATAGGTTTTTATGAGAGCTCTTTGACTTCTTTGATAGAGAATTGGCTGAAATAAAAATCATAAAAAAGATTATGCAACAATTTAAGAGCCTATTATAGCTCCATATCGCACTGTGTGTCATATATCAAAGATGATACTATGAATCCTAAAATCAATAATAATTAAAATGAACACACAGTTTCATTATTGATAAATATGAAAGAAAAATTGACTTTGTGATACTTGTTGATATTGGTCATGAAGGAATTTGTAATGCAGTTTTGGAAAGTATTTATAAATACATGTTGAATAAGTCTTGTGTTTATGTTTTGTCATTTTTTATCGTAATTGTTTAACTAATTTTTGATTTCATTAATTGCTATAACTCACCAATAAAGTCATTTAGGATTCCATTATAGAAGTTTTAAAACTACCATGAGTTTTTGAATTCTTCGATTTGAAATTATTAATTACGTAAACTATTTATGAAAACAATAAACTTTTATTATTATTTTCCTTTATAACCAATCTTATTTTCGTTCACTTTAATAATATTAGTGTTTATTCAATGTTTTGAAAACAGAGTCTCTAATCGATCTGGTCGAGTCACTGGGTTGCCGGTTCGACCACCGAGTCAACTCGGTCTTCCACAAGAATTAAATTTATATATATTTGAAATGATACAAAAAAAGTATATAGTTATGTATATCTTTAAAACCGGGTTAATCCGTGTCACTTCAAACCCGACGGGTCTAACCGAGGGTTTTGAAAATATAAAAACTGGTTTAATTGGACTCGTTTTTTTGACCAAAATCGGTTTAACCGGTGGAACCAGCCGGGTCGAACAAGTTTATTTTTTGGTTTATAACTAATAAACGTTTTTTATCACTACAACTATTTACTACTATAAAATCACGTTGCTATGCACGGGTACTCGTCTAGTAATTTTCAATATTGCAAAAATTGGCCGAATCGGCCGATTAATCGTTAATCGGTCATATACCTTGTTGATTTTTAAAAATCGGTGAAAAAAACGGCATAGGCAAAAAAAATGGGTCAAAAACCGGCCGAATCAATCAAAAATCTGCCTAATCAGCGAATCGGCAAAAAGTCGGCCGAATCGATCAAATTTAAAAAAATAAAAATTGAGGCATCTTACTTAATTTAGGATCGTTTATTTCACTTATAACGCAAAATGGATCTCATAATCAGAATTGGAGCCTTTTATTGAGGTTTGAAAACATAGTAGGCTTGAAATCAGTTAAGATCTTTAATTTGCTCTCAAAAAATACCTAAAACATGCAAGAATGCCAGTCCGATTAATAACCGATTAATCCCGCCTTGTCCGATTAATCGTTGCAGGGTGGTCGACCGTCCGACTACCGATTTACGATTTTTGCAACATTAGTAATTTTATAAAGTATTATATAACATAAATAAAAATATTTAAGATTGAGAAAAAAAAAAAAAAAAAAAAAAAACTTTAAAAATAAAATTTGACATTTTTTTGAGATGAAAAAAAAAATAAATAAAAAATAAATAAATAAATAAAACCGGGCAATAAGGACAATTTTTTATAGGGTCTTTAAACCACTAGAGCCAATTACAAATTGCTTTTTTACGTCTATTTGAGATCTAATTGTAAGAGAATAAGTTGTTATCCGTTCTAGGGATTCGTCAGTTTTTGGTTGCTCATGCTCTCTTCTCTATGCATTTTATATTTAAACATTTCATTATAAATGAAAAACCAAATTGAACTAAGATCGACTATGGCGTGTCTATGTTTGTTGCCAACACATGAAATCTCATACTTTGCGTGCTCAATCAAAGTTATAGCATTAAAAGCGATTGGTGTAGCTCGTTGTTGCCTCTCGTTGTTCTGACGTGTAAACTTCAACGGTGAGCCGTTGCTCGCCGCTGCACCGGCCCCCTTGCCGTTCTCCGCCGTTAGATGGCTACTCGTGGGCACGGCGAAGGAAGCAATCTGACATCTTGTACATTTTTTTTTTTTCTTTTTTTTTTTTTTTTTTTTAAATTTATTATTTATGTTATTGTATTTGTTGTATAGAATTATAATATCATATATCTTACTTAAAAATATGTTTGTATTTATATATGTATATGTGTTTTAATAAGTGTAAATACTTATAGTTTACTTATGTAAGATTAATGTTGTGAATGAACCTAGTTTGATTTTTATGTGAAATCAATATATGCACAACACACACACAATCATAACAATATACTAGAAGCAAATAAGTAAGTAAGTAAAGAGTGAGAGATGGAAAGATCAAACCGAGAGACAAAGGATTTATAGTGGTTCGGCTACAAGGACACCTTCCTTGCCCTACTCCACTCCCCGAGCACCGAGCTCGAGAGTTTTCTTCACTAAGTCAAAAGCCTCCCTTATGGCGGAGAAAACCGTACACACCAAAACTTACACCAATTTTCACACCACACTTTCTTCACACCTTTTCACTACTTCTATACTTCTTCTTCACACCACAAGTAGTTCACGTCTTCACAAAATCTTCACAACTTCAAGAACTAACAACTTCACAAATTCAAGGCTCTAACTTCTTCACAACTTCAATGCATCAATCTCTTTACTTGAAGATCTTTATAGATAATGCACTATAATGATGCTTCAACAACAAGGCTTCAATGTCTTCACACCTTCTAGTCTTCTCTACTTGGAAGCTTCAATATCTTCATTACTAATTACTTATATCTAATATCTCCTATCACCACTACTATACAACACTACTTCTTTACTTCAAGTTCCACTTCACACTTATAACAATTCTAGATTTTATGTCTAAATCTAGCTAACTAATACATACACCTTATTCACCAAAATATGAAGGATTCACAAGATTAAATAAAACAACCAACTTAGATTGCAAGATGATACTAAGTTGTAATACTTCTAATAGAAGTATTCTTCTCTTTGCACTTGAGTGTTGAGGCTTGAATCACTTTGAAACAAAGATCAATGTATATAATGATCAAAGGATTTTTAGAGGATGGAGATGGATGTTTAGATCAGAAAGTTTTTAGTGCAAAAAGGTGAGAAAAATATGTGGAATGATTCAGTATTTAAAGGGCTAGAAAATACTGTTCTGGAGCGTGCCGGTCCCTTTAATGATTAAGGGGGCCGCCTAGTATAATTAAGGGGGCCGCCCTACTGGACGTTGGATTTTCTTGTCCTTTTGTGAGGGAAATTTTTTTGGATTAGATTTGCCATTTTTGGTTGAAAATTTAAATTCATAAATTTGTAATGAATTAAACATATTCTTTTAATACCAAAAATGTTTTATAAAAGATATAAAATGTTTTGTGACATTTTATAAATGTTTAGTGATTAACAAAAGTGTTCCTTTGATCTTATAATGCATTAGACACTTTGTTTATTCATACCTTAAGTGATTAGATGGTGAAAGTGAATATAAACTTACTAAATACGTGTTTACGTCATGATCCTTGCTTTGATGAGTTTTCGTTTTGTGATTATCAAAACATAGAGATATCGAAAGATATGAATAACCTTTTTAGTCAATTATTTATATCAACAATCTCCCCCTTTTTGATGATTACAAAACCTAAACTCATTAAATCTAAAAATTAGTTTTTAGACAAGTATTTAGTGAGTTTATATTCACTTCTCCCCCTTTTTGTAGAATCAAAAAGGTTTAAGCCAATAAGATGAAAGCTCCCCCTCGTTTGAGGGCACCAAGGGTTCGAGTATTGGAATTCTTGCAAGAAAAATATTAGAAGCACAAGCATGGCACAAGCAAACACACATAGCAAAATATCAACTAATAATAAGCATGGCAAAAGAGAATTAGAAACTCATATTAAATCATTCAATAATAGAAAATGATTATGTCAACCCATAATCATTGTTACAAAAGCCATAAAAATAGAGTTCTAAACTAAGTAGAACATCCTAATGTGCCAACAAGGAGTGTCACCAAACTTTCTTGAATCACAAAATGGTTGAGGAGTTTTATTTGAAAATGAGAAACATAAGCATATAAAATGCTTGGTAGTTTAGTGGAGGTAAACTTTTTGTTGCATGGATGTTGGTGAGTTTGGAGATGTGGAGCTTGGAGGTGATGGATTTGAAGTTAGGTTTGTTGGTTGAGGGTTTTGATGTTGTTCAAGTGATGGTGTTTGTTGAGATCTAGTAAGAAGATACTCAATCCAAGTGAAGTGCTCATTCAAAGCAATTGTTTGTTTTTGGAGGAAGATGCAACAAGGGCAATTGTTGACATGCTTCTCAATTTGGTTTGTGTTGTGTGGTGATGAGGGTGAGCTTGATTGAGGTGGATCCAAATTGCGTTGAGCAAGATGTAATGCTAAAAGAGCACTAAGCTCATGGGTTTCTTTTAGCTCCTCAACGAACTTCAAGTGTTCGGAGGAAGGTGATGGTGGTGGAGCATGATAGTTGTCTTGGGTGATGGTTTGAACATGCAACATAGGAATGGCATGTGAAGTTGAAGGAGGTGGTGGTGGTACTCTTGGTGGTGGAGACATGGTTGAGCTTGGATAATCATGAAAACATGATATGGGTGGAAGATATGCTTCATGAGTGGATGGTGTTTTTGTTGAATGAGCAACATGAGAGGTATTGGTAGTGAGATTGGGATTGTTGTTTTGGGATTGTGCATGCTCATCATAAGAAGAAGCATTCATAAAGGCAATAGTAGATGATAGGTTGTGGGATGAATCATTAGTGTGGGTTTGAGGTTTAGTTGGTTGTTGACTTGGAACAACATCACTTGAGTTGTGACAAGAATCAAGTTTCCTCCTCCAAATGGGTTTGACGGAGATCCTTGCGGTTCTTGAAACCTTGGGTTTTTGGTTGTTGGGAGATGATATGTTTGAATGTGATGGCGTTTATGATGGGAAGAAGGTATTTATAGTGTATGAAGAATGTGGTTTAGGAAGGTAAATTTTGGGGGATAGTATGGGACAAGATATGTTTGTGAATTTTGGGAAGTATAGGGTGAAAATGGTCAAAAAGTGATAAAGAAAACAGTAACCCCGACCATAAGATGGCCGGTCCCCTTAATTAGGGGCTGATCCCCTTAATCATTAAGGGGGCCGCCTTAGATAATTAAGGGGGCCGCCCATCTGGTGAATTCCAGAATGCCAGAATTGGGTTTTTGGCAGAAAATTTTCAGAAAGGTTGTGTTTTTGGGTTTTGATTCAAGTAAGTTTAACTCCTTGAGGCAATATAGGATGTACTAATCATATATATAGGAAATGTTATAATAACAAATAAAGTAGACAAGAAATTACCAATTTTCATGCAATCTACTTATTGGCCAATTAAGTTATACAACTAAGGAGGCAATAAAATATGCTAACCATATATTCAACTATATCAACAAGATAATATATGGGCTAGTTTGAACATATTAATGAGTGCCTACAAGTGACAAACAAGAAGTAATGATTGTATGGACTTCAAGATTTGTCACAAACAAGATCCATATAGGCAAACCAAGATTCTCATGAAATGATTTGATTAAATTGTGAATGTCATTTTATAGAAGTGTATGACACATGTAAGATAATCAAATATGGTTTTAAGAAAACGTTTTTAGTTTTATTCAACAATGCTTCAAAATAATTTCAAGTGCACATAAGAGTAAAACAAAATTGAGTTTTGCTTCATAACATGTTGTCAAATTGGATAAAAACAATTTCAAATTTTGACTTTGATTAACATAAGGTTATGGTAGCTTATAGTTAAATATGTTGTTTGAAGTAGGATTAAGTAGATATTTGAAAATTTTATTATTCAAAGTGAGAGGTTTTAAACATGGTATTCTATTTTTGATAGCAAAAATCATAAGTAAAGGTTTTGAAGTAGAAGCAAATCATGTTCAAGAGAGTCGGTTAAGCCCATTGTCACATATAATCATCTTTAATGGCAACTAAAGGCATAGATGAGTGATGGTAAATTCTAATGATCTTAATGCAATAAGATAATGAGGAATAAAGCTAATCATCTATGGTTACAATATTAATATGTATATAAACATATATATATATATATATATATATATATATATATATATATATATATATATATTCAATTAATCATAGAATTAAATGCTAACTAGTCTTAATTATAGTACATCAATTGATATAACACAAACGGTCATTTAGTCTACATGATAAGCATTCTACTATTGATCATAGATGATATCCAACATAAATGATGAATAAGAGAGTCAACAAGTCAAATTACATGTATACATATATTAGTATTAATGATATAAGAACATGGCAACCTATAAATTTAATCATATTAATATACTAATTATGGCATACTTTGATACAATATGTAATTAACAAGTTTTTGAAGAGAAAACTTATCTGAGGTCCAGCTTAACCATAAGGATGGGCATAAGAAATAAAGTAGACATCTTCACAGTAGCAAGTCACAGTCATAACGCGAAAGCATACAAGGAAGTATGATCCGAAAAACGTAATCAAACACAATGAGCATCCAAAGTCGTGAAGAACAAGATGTCACAACTCATCATTTCAGGTCATTTCAGGTCATTTCGGGAACTTTGGAAAAACACTATTCATAAATCACTATTCATCAAAACACTATTCATCGTTTTACTATTCATCATTTTCGAGGTCATTTTGATATTCTGAGAAACATTTGGGAAATTTACTATTCACTAAACACTATTCATTTCCGGAAAAGTTTTCATCATTCACTTGCATTACTCATTTCATCGTAAATTTAGTTTACGGGTATTCAAATTCGCGTAACCGGATTGGTTTAGGTGCGAATTCATTTCATTAGTGTTAAGTACACTGCATACGGACTGGGGATAGTCTGCATATCATCATAACAGCATTTTCATATTATACCACTCTCAGGATTTTCAAATTACTATATTCAGTACATTTAACGTTTTTACGTATAAGTATTTATAGTAAACGTTAACACCCGGTTTATACACGACGAATATATCTAAATATTCCCACAATGGTCCCGACATATTTTTATATCCATTTTAACATCATAAAACTTATAACATTCAGTTACCCAGTATTTTGGAAATTTATTTTATTTATAACGTACGCGTATGAATATAACGGCGGTTTTCGTGAAAACTAAACAATAATCACCCGATCACTCAGTAATTGTACCCAACATATTTTTAATATGTTTTTAACATTATTATGACTATATTTTGTCCCGGTTAACTTCGTGAACAATTATTTCTATTAAAACCGTTACCCGATTTTAACGAATAACACGGAATAACACTTAACGCTACACTAGATTTCTAATTAAATCACAAGTACCCCAACCCCCCCCCCCCCCCTTGGCTCACCATAACCGGCCCATGAGACACCCCTTTAACCTTATGCCTTAAATTTCTAAGTATAATACTATTAAACCTTAAAAACCTTACATTAACCAAAAATCAAGAATCATAATATACACTTTTAGAAAGATCAAAACTCTTCTCATCTTTTTCTCCTTGTTCTTCCCAAAACCCACGACCATAACCAAACCAACCCTTGATCCATTATTTTTGAAAAGTTAAAACACTAAACTTGTTCCTTTTACATGCCTAAACAAGAATCAATCAACAAAAACACAAGAACATCAAGCATAATCATCCTATAATCATCTCATTTTGTCAAGTAAGTTATCATTTTATTTTTACATGAAACATCTTATATTTACTTGTATTACATGATTTCCATGCTAAAAACCATGTACAACTAGCTATACCACCACTTATTTTGTCAAAAATGAAACATACAAACCCTAACTTTTTAGTTATGAATCCCCTTGCTCTAATAACTTGGTTAGGAGTCCATGGCACCCTAAGAAGGTGTATGGTAGGATTAGATTAGCCATGTGGTGATTACAAGAGGTTTGGTGATGGTAGAAATTGATTTTTAACCTTGGAAACATGATTTGGAACCTATTTTAGACATGCTGTCCCGTTTTGTAAAAATCTGGAAAATCAGTAAACACCAAGGAAACTTTGGCAAAATTTTTAGAAAATACTTTCAAAAACGAATCCGTAGGCGAAAGAACGGATTAAAAAGAGCTTATAACGAAGAAGTTATGATTTTTGCAAGATTGTTGACGAAAAGTATTTTCTGGAAATTAGTTGCTGTTGGACGTTTTTCGTCGGTCAAAAAGAGGCTTTAGACTTAACCCGGAGGAGCCGAGCTTTCCAAAATATATTACTACATATTAAGACGTAACCGTGGACATAAAGAACAAGTAAAACGGACAAGAAACGACAAAGATATTCACGTTTGAATATCGGCTAAAACCACTTTATATTTGACAGCTTTTATATAAATTTGGCACAAAAACTACGAAGTACATTTATAAGCTAGACATAATTTTAAGTACCGAGCTTTATAACTAATGTTGTATTAGTTATTACGAGTATATTTTCATCATTTCAAGGATTACAACTCGAATATTTCAACGCTAACATGGAAACTTACGATATATATATATATATATATATATAAGTATATATATATTACAACTAGCTTATTATATTTTCTAATAGCAATATTTTTCCAAATTCTTGGATTATATATTTTTGACAACACAAGTGTTTTTACAAAGACTAGAGTGGTATAGAAACATGAGCATGGACATTCATAACATCATTTGGTGATCTAAATGAGATCATTCATCATTCATTTTAGGTTGCGGCAGATAACCGTGCATTGTTGTCCTTAACATTCCGTAGCATTGTACTATTACTTCGAGGTGAGTCATAGCCCCTACTCTTTTAATTGTTTTATCAACTCTTTGGGGGAGATACATGCTACTACTTGCTTACTTGTACAGATTTATATAACATTTATACTTGGGAAACATTATACTTGAGAACATTATACTTGATTACATTATACTTGATATCATACATACGTGATTGTGTTATACTTAACTGTGTTATACTAAACTGTGATGGATACATACATACATACTTCCAATGGCCCCAGATTTAGTTCTGGGCACTACCATGGAAACATATATACTTCTTATGGCCCCAGATTAAGGTTCTGGGCACAACCATGGAAGTATACATACTTAGGTGAGGTCTTCAGAGATGAAGTGTAGACTCACTACTAATTGCTAAACTGTTGTTATGAACTTATACATATCTTACTCATACTATACATTGTAGCAGTGGGTTGTGAACACACAGGTTACAAGTCTCTTATGACGGGACTTGCAACTGAGTGGATTTACGATGCCTTTGCTGTGTGAACATTCTTTATAAGCTTTTTCAACTGCATTAAGACAAACTCTATGAACTCACCAACCTTTGTGTTGACACTTTTAAGCATGTTTATCTCAGGTTAGAAAGGCGATAGCAGGTTTGTGGAGCTGAGAGTCTTAGGGCATGCTTTTGGAGACTTTCACTTTTCTAGTTTACCATTCGATACACTTTAAAAACTTATGTATCATACTACTTTGGGATCCTTGTTTTGTAAACTATTACTTTTATCTATTCGAATGGTAACTTTTCAAAAACGTCTCATTTAGAGGGCGTTTTCTATATCTTGTACTTTGTGCCCTGAAGTAGCATCCCTACGACACAGTCTTCCGCTGCGGTATTTTGGGGGTGTTACAGATTGGTACCAGAGCCTTGGTTATAGAGAACTAGGTTGTTTTAGAGTCTAGACTATAACTACATACATGTAGACTCTCCTCCCTATCGCCTTGCACTTTACATACACTTACGCTTGCTGGTAATTTTTTTATTTTTAGACCCACGCTATTAGATACTTTGTAGAAACCGTTAGAAACTAGACTTCCCAGTGACTTTAACACTTAAGGGAGAATCCTTTGTTCCTTTGTACTAAGCGTGACGTTCCCTAGATGCCCATTTAAGCAACGTCTACCACTGAGATATGTGTGCGTGGTGATATGTACACTTGTGAAAGGAAACATTTATAATTGTGGTGGCCAACATAATTATAAGTGCTTCACGACACAAGTGGATATATGACTATGCAGATGTAGATCGGTGTTGGCACAACTTAGGAAACAACTGGCAGCACGGTATTATATATGAGGATGTGAAGTATAGACTTTGGTTAATCAACGGTTTTCCCTCATCACTGACGTTCACTAAACCCAAGTAACGATGGTGGAAGAACTAGTGGACGTGGAGGTAGAGGAGGTGGTCACGGCGTTGAAAACAATGATAACAACAACGGTGGAAATACTGATTTTGAAGCCATCATCGCTCGACAACTTGAAAACTTTCTCCCCACTATTGTCACTCAAGTTGGCGATCATATGAATAATTTGGCAAACCACGAAAGCGGAATTAACAACACCAATGGTATAGGCCAGAATGGTAATGGCAACAACAACATTAGGACTGGATGTACGTATAAGGAATTTACGTCATGTAAGCCAATTGATTTCGATGGTGTAGGAGGCGCGTTGGTGTATACTCGATGGGTTGAAAAGATGGAGTCGGTGATCGACATTAGTAACTGTGCAGCACATCAAATGGTGAAGTATTCCATGTGCTTACTATCAGGAAAGGCATTGACATGGTGGAATACGCAGATTCAAGCTAGGGGTAGAGCGGCAGCTGTAGGTATGACATGGGATGATTTTAAGGCATTACTGAAGGAGGAATACTGCCCGGACAACGAGATGCAAAAGCTGGAGAATGAACTCTATCATCTCTCTATGATAGGGGCTGGACATGCAGCCTATACAGATCGATTCCATGAATTAGCCAGACTAGTTCCACACCTAGTTACCCCTGAGTCCAAGAGGATCGAGAGGTACATATATGGCCTTGTCCCAGAAATTCGTGGGATTGTAAAAACAACTGAGCCTGCTACAATTCAGAGTGCAATATTGAGAGCAGGGACTCTGACAGATGAGATGGTTAGAAATGGAAGCTTGAGGGACAGTGATAAAAGGAAGGGAACAAGCGAGTCGAACAAGCAGACTGACAACAAAAGGGCAAGGACCTTTGCGGCGACTAATTCGGGTCAGAGAGAGTATTTAGGCCAGCATCCTAAATGTACGAAATGTAACTTTCATCACCAAAAGACTGTGCCCTGCCGTATGTGTGCTAATTGCAGACAGTCTGGTCATTATGCAAACCAGTGTACGAACCAAAAGACATGCTATGAGTGTAACAGCCCGGATCACTTTCGGAACACCTGTCCTAAGTTGAAAAGGAATCTTAACCAAGGGGGCAATCGTCCAAACTTAGCAGCAGCAATTGAAGGGCCACGAGATGAGGCCAATGAGATTCCACCCGCACTTGGCAGAGCTTACTTCCTAGGAAATCCTATCACCCAACATGTCCGCGGTAGCACATCGGGTACATTCTCTTGAACAACAATCGTATTTTAGTAGCACTTAAGTCTTAATACAGGACCTATACACAACATTGACTAATCTGAGACCTAGCAGCATTAACCTTAGTCATACTAACATTAGAAATTTGATTAGTGTAAGCAATTCCAAAGTCGAGCAAATCTTTCAAAAGATCTTTTTCAAGGATGTTGAATCCAGACTTTGATTTTTAGCTTGGTTCTAGTGACTGTTCTTGTTTGATTGGGTTGCGAAAATCGAGCTAAAAGTTAAAGTCATCACTCAAACCGATTTAGCTTAATCTCATGACTGTTCTTGTTTGATTGGGTTGTGGGCTTAAGTGAAAATCGGTTACCTAAATGATTAACCTAAAAGAGGTCTTTTGAGGACTATGCTCGGGATTGGGAAGGTTTGCCTCATCAAGTCTGACCACGAGAACATACCTAGTTGGATAGGAAACCCACATACATAAGCTTTGACACATTTAACTGATTAACATTAACTGAACTTCGGGACGAAGTTCCTTTTAGAGGGGAAGACTGTCACAACTCATCATTTCAGGTCATTTCAGGTCATTTCGGGAACTTTGGAAAAACACTATTCATAAATCACTATTCATCAAAACACTATTCATCGTTTTACTATTCATCATTTTCGAGGTCATTTTGATATTCTGAGAAACATTTGGGAAATTTACTATTCACTAAACACTATTCATTTCCGGAAAAGTTTTCATCATTCACTTGCATTACTCATTTCATCGTAAATTTAGTTTACGGGTATTCAAATTCGCGTAACCGGATTGGTTTAGGTGCGAATTCATTTCATTAGTGTTAAGTACACTGCATACGGACTGGGGATAGTCTGCATATCATCATAACAGCATTTTCATATTATACCACTCTCAGGATTTTCAAATTACTATATTCAGTACATTTAACGTTTTTACGTATAAGTATTTATAGTAAACGTTAACACCCGGTTTATACACGACGAATATATCTAAATATTCCCACAATGGTCCCGACATATTTTTATATCCATTTTAACATCATAAAACTTATAACATTCAGTTACCCAGTATTTTGGAAATTTATTTTATTTATAACGTACGCGTATGAATATAACGGCGGTTTTCGTGAAAACTAAACAATAATCACCCGATCACTCAGTAATTGTACCCAACATATTTTTAATATGTTTTTAACATTATTATGACTATATTTTGTCCCGGTTAACTTCGTGAACAATTATTTCTATTAAAACCGTTACCCGATTTTAACGAATAACACGGAATAACACTTAACGCTACACTAGATTTCTAATTAAATCACAAGTACCCCAACCCCCCCCTTGGCTCACCATAACCGGCCCATGAGACACCCCTTTAACCTTATGCCTTAAATTTCTAAGTATAATACTATTAAACCTTAAAAACCTTACATTAACCAAAAATCAAGAATCATAATATACACTTTTAGAAAGATCAAAACTCTTCTCATCTTTTTCTCCTTGTTCTTCCCAAAACCCACGACCATAACCAAACCAACCCTTGATCCATTATTTTTGAAAAGTTAAAACACTAAACTTGTTCCTTTTACATGCCTAAACAAGAATCAATCAACAAAAACACAAGAACATCAAGCATAATCATCCTATAATCATCTCATTTTGTCAAGTAAGTTATCATTTTATTTTTACATGAAACATCTTATATTTACTTGTATTACATGATTTCCATGCTAAAAACCATGTACAACTAGCTATACCACCACTTATTTTGTCAAAAATGAAACATACAAACCCTAACTTTTTAGTTATGAATCCCCTTGCTCTAATAACTTGGTTAGGAGTCCATGGCACCCTAAGAAGGTGTATGGTAGGATTAGATTAGCCATGTGGTGATTACAAGAGGTTTGGTGATGGTAGAAATTGATTTTTAACCTTGGAAACATGATTTGGAACCTATTTTAGACATGCTGTCCCGTTTTGTAAAAATCTGGAAAATCAGTAAACACCAAGGAAACTTTGGCAAAATTTTTAGAAAATACTTTCAAAAACGAATCCGTAGGCGAAAGAACGGATTAAAAAGAGCTTATAACGAAGAAGTTATGATTTTTGCAAGATTGTTGACGAAAAGTATTTTCTGGAAATTAGTTGCTGTTGGACGTTTTTCGTCGGTCAAAAAGAGGCTTTAGACTTAACCCGGAGGAGCCGAGCTTTCCAAAATATATTACTACATATTAAGACGTAACCGTGGACATAAAGAACAAGTAAAACGGACAAGAAACGACAAAGATATTCACGTTTGAATATCGGCTAAAACCACTTTATATTTGACAGCTTTTATATAAATTTGGCACAAAAACTACGAAGTACATTTATAAGCTAGACATAATTTTAAGTACCGAGCTTTATAACTAATGTTGTATTAGTTATTACGAGTATATTTTCATCATTTCAAGGATTACAACTCGAATATTTCAACGCTAACATGGAAACTTACGATATATATATATATATAAGTATATATATATTACAACTAGCTTATTATATTTTCTAATAGCAATATTTTTCCAAATTCTTGGATTATATATTTTTGACAACACAAGTGTTTTTACAAAGACTAGAGTGGTATAGAAACATGAGCATGGACATTCATAACATCATTTGGTGATCTAAATGAGATCATTCATCATTCATTTTAGGTTGCGGCAGATAACCGTGCATTGTTGTCCTTAACATTCCGTAGCATTGTACTATTACTTCGAGGTGAGTCATAGCCCCTACTCTTTTAATTGTTTTATCAACTCTTTGGGGGAGATACATGCTACTACTTGCTTACTTGTACAGATTTATATAACATTTATACTTGGGAAACATTATACTTGAGAACATTATACTTGATTACATTATACTTGATATCATACATACGTGATTGTGTTATACTTAACTGTGTTATACTAAACTGTGATGGATACATACATACATACTTCCAATGGCCCCAGATTTAGTTCTGGGCACTACCATGGAAACATATATACTTCTTATGGCCCCAGATTAAGGTTCTGGGCACAACCATGGAAGTATACATACTTAGGTGAGGTCTTCGGAGATGAAGTGTAGACTCACTACTAATTGCTAAACTGTTGTTATGAACTTATACATATCTTACTCATACTATACATTGTAGCAGTGGGTTGTGAACACACAGGTTACAAGTCTCTTATGACGGGACTTGCAACTGAGTGGATTTACGATGCCTTTGCTGTGTGAACATTCTTTATAAGCTTTTTCAACTGCATTAAGACAAACTCTATGAACTCACCAACCTTTGTGTTGACACTTTTAAGCATGTTTATCTCAGGTTAGAAAGGCGATAGCAGGTTTGTGGAGCTGAGAGTCTTAGGGCATGCTTTTGGAGACTTTCACTTTTCTAGTTTACCATTCGATACACTTTAAAAACTTATGTATCATACTACTTTGGGATCCTTGTTTTGTAAACTATTACTTTTATCTATTCGAATGGTAACTTTTCAAAAACGTCTCATTTAGAGGGCGTTTTCTATATCTTGTACTTTGTGCCCTGAAGTAGCATCCCTACGACACAGTCTTCCGCTGCGGTATTTTGGGGGTGTTACACAAGAGTAGTAGCGCTTGAACCCTTCATCATGAGGTAGTAAAGACCACAACAAGAAACCAATACACAAGTCTTCATATATGTGAAAGCAAAGAGAGCAAATCCGAGAGAAATGTTTCTTCGTTCGTTTACCACCTAAACATGAAAAGGAGCTTGGTCCCCAGATACTCATGGGTCCGAGATGATTAGTAGAGAACATCCAATGCATTTAAATGCACATGATGAGGATGTCGTCGAGAAGTACAAGAATTCATCAATAGTTTGTTTTAACAAACAAACAATGACTTTCTTGACTAGAGTAATAAACAATGATTGTAAATAATAATAGTTCTAAATTTCTCCACCAGGTTTAACAAATTTTATTTGTTTTGATATATTTGTTGAAGAATCATTTGCAGTAAATCCTAAACCGGTTTTATCATAAAATGACTTTTGAATGTTAAGAAGATATTTTAAAGATTTAGAACTATTTTCGAATTTTGCTAATGTTTTTGCTTTTTCATTTTCCATTTTAATTTCATGTTTGTAGTCTTGACATTTTTTACATTCAAGATCAATTTCAATATTACTTTCAAGTCTAGACATTTTATCTTCTAAAATAATTTATTTTTCAAAGTTGTTTTCAGCGGATGTTGAAGATTTGTTTTTAAAAATAATTTTTGAGTCAATGTTGCAAAAATGTTTGAAGTTGTTTTCCATTTTAAAAAATTCTAATATAAATTGATCATAGCAAAAATGTTTGGTTTTGGATTGTACCTTATTTGTAGTTGTACATTCTTCACATGCTATACGGTAATCAATTCCATTGTCCATGTTGCTCCATGTTTTGTTTGTAGTTTCGCTTGGATCTTGGAGCATATAATCCTTGCTATCAAAACTTGTATTCACATTTGTTTGAATATTCTTGCAAGCCATATTTTCATCATCTTCTTCGTCCTTGTTGCACCGTAATTTATTAACATTCTTTATTCGGTTTTGACACATGTGTTTTTCTTTATTTATACCTTCAATGATCACATTTGAACTAGTAGTACATGTGTTTATTTCAACCAAATATTTGTCTATCAAATTTTCTAGAGGAACTAATTCTTGTGCAACATCAAGTTTATCATCTTTGGTTTTGCATTTCACTTGGTGAATTTTTAAAAGACATTTCCAAATGTCATTTGCCGTTTTACAAAAGAGTACTCTTTCATATTCAACTCTTGGTACAGTTTTGTAAATTATTAATTTAGCTTTAGTATTTTTATCACTCTTTGTTTGAAGATTATTATATTGATTTTTCAAAATCCATTTTAGTTGGTTGAAGATCACCAATTGAAATGATATGCCAAAGATCAAGATCTATTGATTTCACATAATTATCAAATTTATTTGTCCATTCAAGAAAATAATCATTTTCAAATAATTGTGGTTGTTGCGTAAATTCCCCTTATAAATATTTTTCAAATTCCATAGATCGTTACAAGTTTTAAAATACAATCTATTTAAAAAATCTTGCTAGACGTGGCTCCTGATACCAACTGTGGAAAACTAGAAGGGGGGGGGGGGGGGCTTAAATAGTTTTACGTCTTTTTCGTTTAATAGAAATTTGCTTCTAAAGAATTGAAGCAAATTGTAAAGACTTTTAAAGCTAAAGTGTAGATATATATTTATTCACATTTATCACATAAATGCTACTTGTTTAAAATGTTAAGTAGGAATTATAATATCATATATCTTACTTAAAAATATGTTTGTATTTATATATGTATATGTGTTTTAATAAGTGTAAATACTTATAGTTTACTTATGTAAGATTAATGTTGTGAATGGAACCTAGTTTGATCTATATGTGAAATCAATATATGCACAACACACACACAATCATAACAATATACTAGAAGCAAATAAGTAAGTAAGTAAAGAGTGAGAGATGGAAAGATCAAACTGAGAGACAAAGGATTTATAGTGGTTCGGCTACAAGGACACCTTCCTTACCCTACTCCACTCCCCGAGCACCGAGCTCGAGAGTTTTCTTCACTAAGTCAAAAGCCTCCCTTATGGCGGAGAAAACCGTACACACCAAAGCTTACACCAATTTACGACACTAAGCAAAATGTCGAGTTCTAATCGTAGCTAGAACCAATCTCACAACAATTTTCACACCACACTTTCTTCACACCTTTTCACTACTTCTATACTTCTTCTTCACACCACAAGTATCTTCACGTCTTCACAAAATTTTCACAACTTCAAGAACTAACAACTTCACAAATTCAAGGCTCTAACTTCTTCACAACTTCAATTCATCAATCTCTTTACTTGAAGATCATTATAGATAGTGCACTATAATGATGCTTCAACAACAAGGCTTCAATGTCTTCACACCTTCTAGTCTTCTCCACTTGGAAGCTTCAATATCTTCACTACTAATTACTTATATCTAATATCTCCTATCACCACTACTATACAACACTACTTCTTTACTTCAAGTTCCACTTCACACTTACAACAATTCTAGATTTTATGTCTAAATCTAGCTAACTAATACATACACCTTATTCACCAAAATATGAAGGATTAACAAGATTAAATAAAACAACCAACTTAGATAGCAAGATGGTACTAAGTTGTAATACTTCTAATAGAAGTATTCTTCTCTTTGCACTTGAGTGTTGAGGCTTGAATCACTTTGAAACAAAGATCAATGTATATAATGATCAAAGGATTTTTAGAGGATGGAGATGGATGTTTAGATCAGAAAGTTTTTAGTGCAAAAAGGTGAGAAAAATATGTGGAATGATTCAGTATTTAAAGGGCTAAAAAATACTGTTCTGGAGCGTGCCGGTCCCCTTAATTAGGGGGCGGTCCCCTTAATGATTAAGGGGGCCGCCTTGTATAATTAAGGGGGCCGCCCTACTGGACGTTGGATTTTCTTGTCCTTTTGTGAGGGAAATTTTTCTGGATTAGATTTGCCATTTTTGGTTGAAAATTTGAATTCATAAATTTGTAATGAATTAAACATATTCTTTTAATACCAAAAATGTTTTATAAAAGATATAAAATGTTTTGTGACATTTTATAAATGTTTAGTGATTAACAAAAGTGTTCATTTGATCTTATAATGCATTATGTGGAAAACTAGAAGGGGGGTTGAATAGTTTACCTCTTTTAAAATCCTTTTTCAACTTAAATATCCTTTAATAACTTAAGGTTTGCTCAATAATATAAACACACCATTATATGTTTGTTTCTTTCAAAAGCTTTTAGTGTGAGTATCAATTCTAATTATACTTGTTTCTTGCTTTGAAAAGCTTTACTTGTGATGATCATAACTTTGCTTGTTTAGTTCTTTGAAAAGCTTTTACACTTGTTTGAAAACATAAAGACAACTTTACTTGTTTTACTTCTTTGAAAAGCTTTATATGTGATTAACAATTCTAACTAAATAACAACATGCAATAAGCAAAGATAGAGAAAGAAACGATCAAACCACAACACAATTGTTTATCGTGGTTCGGCTACAAGGACTCTTTTTCCTTGCCCTACATCCACGGCCCGAGTTTCCAACTTGAGAGTTATAAACACTAATCAACAAGCTCCTTTCACCGGCGGAGAAAACCTTACACGTCGATTATACTTTTACCGACACAAAGCTACATGTCGAGTTCTTTTACAAGGGTACAACCACCCACTCGTCGCTTACACTTTTACCGACACAAAGCTAGATGTCGAGTTCTTTACCAAGGGTGCAACCACTCCCGACACACTATGTATTTTCAGGCCTAAAATACTAACCACTTACTTCTATATACATGACACACATGAAGTATAAACTACCAAAACTTATACATGACCAAGATACCAAGACTTGCAACTTTAGAGTTGAAGCTTGCAACTTCTTGAATGATCTTGTGGAGTTCCTTGCTACATAAGAGAATCACACAAGTCAAGGGTTACTGAGTTAGTTGAGAGAATATGTGAAAATATGTCCTAAAGGGTTACACAAAACAAAAAAATGGTTTGGTATTTATAGCCAACTAAACTGCAGTTCTGGCGGATCAGGCGGAACCCTCAAATGGGTTCCGCCCGTGTACCCCCAGGGTACCGCCGGGTCTGCAGTAGGTTTTTGCAATTACTCTTCAAACCAAACAAGGTCTTGTCTCATAACTCCTAGCAACCAAACAATGTCACATCACTTAAAGCAAGTCAAACATGAAACTTGTAAGCAACAACAAAGCTAGTCAAACACATTTCTTACCATAAATGTATAATGACAAAACTTGCCATAAATGTGATATGACTATTTCTAATTTAAGAAATAAACTTGTGTTTAGTTTAAAAGGAAATGTAAACCTTAGTTAAACAAGACTTAAACACTTCAAGTGATGATTTACTCTTAGCTAAAGTTCATACTTTGTCATTAACAAAACTTAGCAAAGATCGTAAAATATAAATAACGTTTTTAGGCGATATTTGTATTAACAATCTCCCCCTTTTTGTTGATGACAAAACATAAACTTTATTTAAAAGTAAGCCATAAGATTTAGTGTTAAGTCTTATAAAGTTAGTAGTAAAACTTGTTTTTGCAAAGAGTTAGCGAAGCGGAAATATTAGAAGTAGAACAAGTTTACTCTAAATTCTCCCCCTTTTTGTCGAAACAAAAAGTAGAGTAGCGAAGCGGAATAATGGCCATGCTCCCCCTTGGTCGATACTCCCCCTAAATGGAGTGCCAAGAATGGAGACATGGATTTTGAACCTACAAAAGAAAAGTTAATTTCCGCACAAGACAAGTCATGAAAGAATTTCATGTCTAAAACACAACTAAGAGTTGTGAAGAGAAATAATGCATTGCTCATGCTCCCCCTTGAATATTACTCCCTTAAATGGAGTTTCAAGGAAGGAAAACATGAATAATGAACCTACAAAAAGAGAGGTTAGCACAAGATTTATGTATGGTACCATGTCAAGGTATAGTTCACTCATCATACCTAAATGGTCAACAAACACTTCAAACCTTGTTGTAGAATTAATTTCATTTAACTTGTAAAATTTTGACTCTTAGAGAGTCAAAGACACAAAATTAAGATGACAACATCCTACAAAGAAAAACTAAAAAATAAACTAAGAACATAAAATGCTACAAGGAAATCATCATTTTCCTTAATGAGAAACATTATCCAAAAACAATGATTGGGTTGTTTAGGAATGAAAATGTGGATTGAGGGTTGTATCGGGTTTTATTTAGGGATGTGAGGAGGTGACTTGGTTTTGCTTTGTTGGTTAAAATGGGGACTTTTTCCAAAAGAAATGGTTTTGTTTCATTTTGGAGACTCTAAGGTTGTGGTGGATGAGACAAGGATTGAAGTTGGTCCAAAATGTGGTTTAGAATAAACCTCATCTCTTCGGTTAACTCGCGAAGTTCCGTTCGACACCTTTCACTAATGCCAGCGGTTCTTTCGCAATGTCCGCAATTATGGCGGGGAAAGTATGGTGGAAGAGAGGTTTGATTTGTTGGTGGTGGATGGGTTGAACTTGAAGGAGCAAATGTGGATGGTTGAGAGGTGTATTTGCTTCCTTCATTTGTTGAATTTAATGTCGTATTGAATTCCATAACATGATTGATTTGAGAATCAACCATTCGTTTGAAGGCATTGAGGTGGTTTAAATGAGTGTTTATTTCCTCATTCATGTTTGGGGGTTTTTCCCACATTGAGGCTTCTATTTTCTTATAGGAAGAAAGTAGAGAATCAAATTGTTGGGGAGGTTCTTGTGGTGATTGTTGTTGTTGTTGTTGTTGTTGTTGTTGTTGTTGTTGTTGTTGTTGTTCTTGTGGTTGGACTAGGTGACGAAAACTTGGTTCTCCGTAAGGATCACCATGAAGGTTTTTGTAAATAGGGTGAAACACAAATGAATGTGAGTGGGTATGACCTTGATCATTTGGAAAAATGGAAGGTCTAGCATAACGGTAAGCCAACCGTTCTACCATAGATGGGTAACGAGGTTCATCATTGGGTTGCTCATTAGGTTGTTGTTGAGTTTCCGTTGGAGCAATGGTGTCAAAAAGTGAGAAGGATGGTGGACTTGATGATAAATCATCTAAAGTTTCCAAATTGGGTGTTGGTGATGTTGGTGGTGTATGGAAAAGTTCCATTGGTGTAGGTGTTGGTGATTGAGGTGAAGGAGTTTTTGATTTAAAAGCTTGTTGGGAAGGTGAGGTTGACACACTTAAAAGTCTAGTTGGTGATGGATTAGAGGCTAGGTTTGAGTTGCAAAGTGGTGGAGAAGGTGGTGGAGTGGCAAGATTGAGCAAATCTTGAATGGTGATCACATTGGTATTACAAGGTGTTGAGGGTGTAGTTGAGGTAGTAAGGTTAAGAAAATCTTGGATAGGTGAAGAGATGTTTAGTGAGGCATCACTTGATGATGATGAGCTTGACTTGGTGGTTTTGTTGAAGCAACAAGTTTTCACACTAATCCTAGTGGTTTTAGCACATGATTTTGATGACTCGGATGAGGTGTTGGATTTGGTCATTTCAAAGGTTTTGGCTTTGGTGTTTTGAGAGAAGAAGATTTGATGTTGATGGTGTGATTTGAATTGTTGCAAACCTTTCAAATTTATAGGATGAGAAAAGTGTTGAAATAAGTGTTTGGATTTGATGTTTTACTATTCAAAGATTGAAGTTTCACATGATTTTCATGACCATGTCACATCATGTAATGTCAATCCAATGAAATAGGATGGAGTGGAAGACCAAACTAAGCACTCAATGCTTTGTGATCATGGAAGTGGTTTGGTTGAAAATGTATCAAAGGTTTGAAGGATCCTTTAAAAGGGTTCCTTTGGTTGGTTATGTTTTTGAATTTGAATTTTGGCGGGAAGTGTCTTACTAATTGTTTTAGTGATTGAGGTTTGTTCCAATATGGTTGTTGGTGTTAATGAAGAATGTTTCTCACTTAGGATAATGATTTGACACTAAATCAAGTTATGAATTTAAGAAAAATGGCAAAAATTTTCTGCAGATGACTGGCGGTACCCTGGGAATACACAGGCGGAACCCAAATGAGGGTTCCGTCTGGTCCGTTGGGCCAAACCTGGGTTACCCAGGTTTTGCATGGGCGGAACCCAAATTTGGGATCCGCCTGATCCGCCAGCACTGAAAAATCAGACAGAACGCGATTTAAACCCGCGAGACGATTTTCAAAATTTTCGAAAAGTCCTAAAACTAAAAATATAATTCATATCTGGTTAGGAAATGCAAAAATTAGGCATATGGACACTCATCTCTTAGGACTTTGACCGGGGGCTAACGATTTTCACTAACCTTAGTGAAATTTAACATAAGCATGAAATTGACAAATACCATCAATATTGTCATTAATCATAAAAGAGCATACCAAACATAATTCATTAAACGTAATAAGTCATGAACATGAGAAACAACACAAATCACATAATTTGATGCGGACAAAGTTCTAAAACTTTCATAAGCCAAACGTCCCTTAATCACTCATCTCGCAACCTATCAATCTTCTTATTGAGCTTGGTGATGTATCTTCTAAAGCACTTGAAAATTCCCTTTGTTTGCTTGAATTCCTCAGATGAATTCTTAATGACGGAAAGCTCTTGAAGGTATTCTAGAGGAGGTAACTTCGAATTAGGAAGACTATCGTCATCGCTCATATCGGATGATGATGATGAAGATGAAGATGAGCGAGTGCGTTTGCCCTTAATTTTGAAGACTCGTTTATCACTTATAGGAACGAAGATGTGAGGGACAAGAGAATAGTCAAGGTGCATTCCTTTGTCATTAGGAGGAATGGGTGAAATTGCTCTAAATAGCCGAGTAAGAAGCATTCCATAAGGAAGAGCGGTTTTTCCAACCATAGGTATGTCGGCCATTCGTCGGGCTAGGTAGTAGGCTAAGTTGAATGGTTGACCGATGGAAATGCTATATAGCATGTAGCAAAGGCATGTGTTTACATGATCCCTATTTCCTATGGTACTTATGACATTAGCTCTAAGAATTTCTTCCCACTTCTTAAATTGTGGTTTAAGCTCATTAATCTCCATACCAAACGGGTCCTTATCCACAATGTTCCCCGAACGATTTTTCCTAGTGGTTGAGGCTCTAACAAAGAGATGTTCTTTAATTGTTTCCTTACTAACAAGAGGTTTGTTGTACGGATGAAAACGCTCAATTGAGTCTAGGCTTGAAATAGGCCACTTATCCGTGTAAAGACAAGTGCCTTTATTAGGGACACCAAGGATGATAGCTAAGTTCGTTAAGCCTATGAAATGTGGTGTTTGATTTGTTTTGAAAGTTAATGATATCTCACCCGACTCATCAGTGGAGAGTTCTACGGTTGCATAGAATTCTAATACGAACCTAGGACAAATCGGCTCATCTATATCAAGGTGACAATCAAAGTTGATTGCGGCAAACTTTTGGCGAATGGATGTTCCTTCTAGAAAGGATGGATCAATTGTTCTACCTTCGTGAACATACCGTTTTTCTAATGCCTTAAAGGCTTCTACTTGAACTCTGTTGAGACCTTTAGTCCTATGGTGTTTGGGCAAGTACTTAAGGGTTTCCATGTGGTCGGATTGATTTGCGTTAGGCATGTTGATTCCTAGAAAACACAAAAATTATATGTTAATGACTTTTAATCAATGTGCATGTTCTAATGTGTTCCTATATGCAAACAATGCGGAGACTTGGTTATCTTGACTCATTTTGATGCCCAAATTGTTTTGTTTGAGAAGTAATGTTATGAAAACAAAAGATAACCAAAAACTCTCCTAATTGAATATATCTTCGATTGAATGTACCCGAAAATACATATTGGTTATGTATTCCCTTTAGCATTCACGAGATAATATGCAAGTGATGTTTCAATGATGTTTTTCATTTGTTTTAACAATGTGGTGATGAATTGTGTTCTAGTCTTGGGTTGCATTTAAAAGATAATGCACTTGATGTGTTTTGTAAATCAAAGTAAAAACAAAGAGGATGCAATACCTAACTAATGGAAGACATGATTAGTTAGTCACCAAGTTTTTCATGAATTAAGAGGTTTTATGCATAAACCCTAAGATTCTAGTTAATGAATGTAAATGAAGATGCTATTCTTGAATCAAAAATGCAATTATGATTAGAACACTTACAAAGTTTGTTGGATTTGAAGAGATTTGATTGAAAGCCCTAATTTCCGTATGGTTATGTGTTTTTGAGAGGGTGATGGCAGTTTGAAGGTGAATGACTAAATGAGGAGGGTGTTTAGTTTTGAAATTTAGAGTAAAAACAATCTGTGGAGTCGGCGGACCAGGCGGAACCAAAAAATGGGTTCCGCCCGTATGGTCTGAGGGTGCCGTGGGTGTCTGCAGGAAAAATCAAAAAAGGGATCGTCTTGATTTTTGTGGTTTTACCCTAATGTTCAAACCTAAGATTTTAAGTCTTATTGTGTATGACTAAGCCTAGGAATGATGAATGTTTCACATTCAAGGGGTTTAGAGAAAACGTTGATGGAATGTTTGACGTAGAAAAACTTTCTTAGTTAAGATGTTCCTCAATGAACAATTTTAACAAGACGATGATGATGGATCACAATATGTCTGTAAAGACTGTGATGATTTAAATAGTTGCTGAAGTCGATGAATCCTTTGTTGACGAGATAACATTGTTGATGAAGAAATTCCTTTGTTGATAAGAATTAGCTTGTTCAAGCGGAGCTTGTTGATGTGCTTCTTCATTAAGTACTCATATGAGATCCTTCAGCGTTTTGGAGACTCATTGGGTAAGTAAGTATTAAAAGTGCAAGTACCACTTGTGCTTTTCTTATCAACTTATTACCGATGCAATTCCATTTGGCATACACTATGGTTTCTAATCCCGTTCTTTTGGGACACCATAATCCTAGTGGTGTAGTACCTTTAAATGAATCCAAGCAAGCACTTTCGAAGGAGTTGTTTTAGGATCTTCTCTAAAATTGAGCACATAGACAAGCACTAAACATAATGTTGAGTTACATTTGTTGTAAGAACAAGTATACTCCCAAACATTTCTCTATGTTTAGTTTTACCTACGGATTTACTAATCTCATTCTTGATAAGTCATAAAGGACTTAATCATTGTGAACAAGTGAATAACTAGGAATGTTTATGAGTGATTATCCCTTACTTTTGGAGCTTGCTTAGGTAAATAAATAGTCTCTCAAAGATTAACATTCTTTTCAATTTTGAAAGTCTATTTTAGTAATTGCTTCACACTGATATCCAAAAACAATTTTTATTAATTTGTTTCAATTACTATTATGACCCATGTTTCAGGTTTTTATGACCTTGTTGATATTGCTTGACTCAATGTTTGATACAAGACGAAAGGATGTTGTTTTTCAATTTTTAATAGTCCATCTTCCTTGTTATTGATCTTGACATACTTGTCTTATCAATGTTGGGCTTTCGACTAAGTCATCATCTACCAAAGATGATATCTTAGAAGGAGGTGGTCTTTCATTGAATGTTAAACTCAATGATTCCTCGACTCTTTGGGTTTATTTTCTTAAGACCTCATAAGTGTAAATGTCTAAGATATGCAACATCATAAGACTATGGGTCGAATTTGATGTTCACATCCTAGAAGTTTAATGAACCATTTTCTCTCAATCATTCAAATGAAATTCAACTGATTTATCTTACTTTGTGTGTCTTTTGTGAAACTTTTATCAAAAGAGTGATTGGACTTAAGATGCTATTGAAAATAGAGGATATAATACCAAACGACTTTTATATTACAAGTATTATGAAATGTTGTGGTTTTGCTAGAGTTGCAAGCATCACAAAAGTGTTGGTTTACTTATCACTTAAGAGATTCTTAGTTCACTCACTTGTAGATAAGAATTAAGTGAGACTTACTCAAGAGTTACTCATGTATCTTCCCGAAAGATAAAGCGAGGCAAGACACCTTATATCTCCTACTAGAAGTAGTATCAAACTACTTTACCTATGAAGGATCTAATCCTTATTGTTACTCACATAATCATAGACAGCTTATAGTAAAGACTACTACTAACACTTATGACAAATCATACTACTAATCAACAAGAAACATTACAAAGTAAGTTGAAGAGACGTGTACCTTTTAAGCTCCATAGATTAGCCATCAAGAAGAAAAACGTAAAGCAAATAATCTTGATACGTAGAGAGGTTAAACACAACTTCTTATAAATCCAAGAAAGTTAGGAAGACACATAAAATTATTGACCATGATATTTTTATCCCTTTATCATGTGTTCCTACTAGAGCTAGAGTAACTTCTACAATACACTCTTAGGTTTTACAAACACAACATGTTTTGTTTTACTTGTTGATGATTCATTAGAGTTAAATCCTAATCCGGTTCTATCTCTAAATGACCTTTGATTCTTCAAACAACTTTCAAGAGTTTTTGAACTTTCTTCAAATTTAGGAAGCATTTTTCCTTTTTCATTTTGTTTTAGAATTTCATGTTTGTACTCTAGACATACTTTACATTCTAAATCAATTTCAACATGACTCTCAAGTCTAGACATCTTATCTTCTAACATGATTTCTTTTTCAAAAGTGTTTACACAAGATCTTGAAGTTTCATCGTTAAAGATAGTTTTTAGGTACATGTTGCATGAAATTTTAGACTCATTTTCTGTTTTAGAAAACTCTAGGATAAATGTGTCAAAGCAAAAATGTTTGGTTTCAAAATGTACCTTGCTTGGTGATTTAGCTAAGAGAGAATCACAAACCGGATGGTTGACTTCATCTTCATCCGTGTTAGTCCATGAATCACAAGCAAGTCCACCAAGAGTTCGCCATGAGAAGTCATCTTCACTTACACCTTCATTTAAAACATTTAAACTAGTAGCACATGTATTAATCTCAACTAAATATCTATCAATTAAGTTTTCTAAGACCTCTAACTCAAATGTGAGATCAAATTGATCAACTTGGTTTTAAAATTTACTTTTCCATTTAAGCACGCTTTCTTTTTCAAATAGCGGTGGGTTTTGAATAGGCTCCCCTTCTTTGAGATTTTCAAAATCCATGGATCGATCCAAGTTTTAAAATACAGTTTATTTTAAGGAACTTGGGTAACGTAGCTCCTGATGCCAATTGTGGAAAACTAGAAGGGGGGTTGAATAGTTTACCTCTTTTAAAATCCTTTTTCAACTTAAATATCCTTTAATAACTTAAGGTTTGCTCAATAATATAAACACACCATTATATGTTTGTTTCTTTCAAAAGCTTTTAGTGTGAGTATCAATTCTAATTATACTTGTTTCTTGCTTTGAAAAGCTTTACTTGTGATGATCATAACTTTGCTTGTTTAGTTCTTTGAAAAGCTTTTACACTTGTTTGAAAACATAAAGACAACTTTACTTGTTTTACTTCTTTGAAAAGCTTTATATGTGGTTAACAATTCTAACTAAATAACAACATGCAATAAGCAAAGATAGAGAAAGAAACGATCAAACCACAACACGATTGTTTATCGTGGTTCGGCTACAAGGACTCTTTTTCCTTGCCCTACATCCACGCCCCGAGTTTCCAACTCGAGAGTTATAAACACTAATCAACAAGCTCCTTTCACCGGCGGAGAAAACCTTACACGTCGATTATACTTTTACCGACACAAAGCTACATGTCGAGTTCTTTTACAAGGGTACAACCACTCCCACTCGTCGCTTACACTTTTACCGACACAAAGCTAGATGTCGAGTTCTTTACCAAGGGTGCAACCACTCCCGACACACTATGTATTTTCAGGCCTAAAATACTAACCACTTACTTCTATATACATGACACACATGAAGTATAAACTACCAAAACTTATACATGACCAAGATACCAAGACTTGCAACTTTAGAGTTGAAGCTTGCAACTTCTTGAATGATCTTGTGGAGTTCCTTGCTACATAATAGAATCACACAAGTCAAGGGTTACTGAGTTAGTTGAGAGAATATGTGAAAATATGTCCTAAAGGGTTACACAAAACAAACAAATGGTTTGGTATTTATAGCCAACTAAACTGCAGTTCTGGCGGATCAGGCGGAACCCTCAAATGGGTTCCGCCCGTGTACCCCCAGGGTACCGCCGGGTCTGCAGTAGGTTTTTGCAATTACTCTTCAAACCAAATAAGGTCTTGTCTCATAACTCCTAGCAACCAAACAATGTCACATCACTTAAAGCAAGTCAAACATGAAACTTGTAAGCAACAACAAAGCTAGTCAAACACATTTCTTACCATAAATGTATAATGACAAAACTTGCCATAAATGTGATGTGACTATTTCTAATTTAAGAAATAAACTTGTGTTTAGTTTAAAAGGAAATGTAAACCTTAGTTAAACAAGACTTAAACACTTCAAGTGATGATTTACTCTTAGCTAAAGTTCATACTTTGTCATTAACAAAACTTAGCAAAGATCGTAAAATATAAATAACGTTTTTAGGCGATATTTGTATTAACACATTAGACACTTTGTTTATTCATACCTTAAGTGATTAGATGGTGAAAGTGAATATAAACTTACTAAATACTTGTTTACGTCATGATCTTTGCTTTGATGAGTTTTCGTTTTTTGATTATCAAAATATAGAGATATCGAAAGATATGAATAACGTTTTTAGGTTTTAGTCAATTATTTATATCAACATATTTGAATTTTGAATTTAAAATGTATCCCGCTTTCATTAAACCCCTATTAATACCATACGATACCATTCAATTTTTCACACACTTCAATTTCTACATCATTTTACAATGACTAATCGTTGGTCAATGGAAGAAGAATACTTGCTAGCTAACGTATGGATTGAAGTTCACGATTCTGAAGACCTTGTGAATGAACGTTCTTTTTGGAATGTCGTTACACAAAAGTTCAAGGATCAGACTGATGGTGAGCACCGTAATAAAAATAGTATTACGGCTCAATGGAATGGAATGAACCTTGAATGTCGTAGGTATAATGCTATTTACAATGAGTTGATGCGTACAAGTCAAGACCCTTGTCGTCTCAGCAATGCAAACCGAATTTATTATGAACGCCATGGGAAAGGGATTAAATATCAACATGTGTGGTTCGCTCTGAAGAACACTGGCATGGGACAGAGACGATGAGTAATTGTGTTTTATGTTAAGTATTTCCTTAGCGTGTTTATTTTTTTTCCGTATCGTATTTATTTATTTTCCGTATCGTGTTTATTTCTTTTCCGTATTGGTGTAATGTTGCGTAACGATGTTTTATGTATTGTTTTTCCATATCGTGAATTTGAATTTGATGATTTGTGTGTGAAAGTATCCCGCTCTGTGTTTTTGGAATTTGAATTTAAACGTTTATCCCGCTTTCAGTTTGAATTCAAATTTTTAAAATATCCCGCTTTCATTTTGAATTCAAACTTTGAAAGTATCCCGCTCTGTTTTATGGAATTTGAATTTCTAAACACCCCTATATAAAGCATCACATAACATACTATTTTGCACACACTTCACTTTCTCAACAATTTTACTATGGCTAATCGGTGGTCTGTTGAAGAAGAATGCTTGGTAGCCGACACGTGGCTAAACGTTCACGAATTCCATAGTGAAACCGTTTTTGGGAATACTGTTACAGAAAGGTTCAACAACCTATCTGACGGTCCTTTTCGTAGCAAAAGTCAGATAACGGGTAAGTGGGCAAGAATGAACTGTGAATATCAAAAATTCAATGATATTTACTTGAGCGTGTAGGATAGTGACGAGGTCAATGGTCGTCTGAACACTACATTGAACATGTTCAGAGAACGCTATGGTGGCCAAGGCTTCAAATATCTTAACGTGTGGTTCATTTTCTGTATCGTTTTTATTTGTATTTCTGTATGGTTTGTGTTTGCATTTCCGTTTGGTATGGTTTTTTTTCTCGTATTGTAACTTTGTTATTTGGATGAAATAAAATTTGTATGTTGTATTATTTTGTATAATTAGTGAAATGAATTTAATTTATTTAATGAAATGAATAAAAAATAAAGTTGTAAGTGGTGGGGCTCAAATGAGTAAGTTAAGGTTTGTTGTTTGGTGAAGAGGGGTTAATTGTGAAGAGGTATTGGGGTGATGTGACACATGTGAGGTCCGAATGAGGACGTAGTGCTCTAAGGACACTGGCAGTCATGATTCCGAAATCGTCCATACCTCCGAAATCCACCAATAATATCATTCCACATAATTCATACTTTTTTCATACCTCCCAACCCCTTTTTAGTGGCAACCATGCCTTTTTCATACCTCCCAACTAATTAAAAAAAAAAAAAAAAAAAAAAAAAATTGACACATTGGGACACGCAAGGAGTATATGATTGACTCAGTTTTGTAGCTTTCCTATTTACTACTCTCCACACTCAAATTCTTCTCCACCAACTATTTTCTTCCTGGAAAAGGAGAAAAAACTCCAACTGTTTAAATCAATCTTTCATCGAACCATCCATAAGTATTTGGCAGTGGGATAAGAAGTAGCTAGATACAGTGCTCTTCAATAAGTAAAGGTGATATTTGTTCTTGAGTTTGGAATCCAAAATGACAAGTAAGAGTGAACTAAACGACGAGCTTTTGGAGCAAGATGATGATGATGATAACAACGGTCCTCCAACGTCTACTTGCATTTAATGCAACGGTCTTATTTTGTGTTTGAAACGAGAATGCTTCGGAGGCAATATTTGCCGTTGAGACATTGCCGTTGATGATGCTGGTGGGGTGGCGGCGGTGTTCACCGCCGGCATCACCTTACCGGTGGGCGATGCCGCCCCCACTGCCACCCTTCTAACACTCGTGAAAACGATTGAATTTAAAGCACCTACCCTACAAACAAAAGTCAAACTTATATGACCACGAGAATGGTTTCTTTATAGCCTCAACTTAACAAAGAATAGTACAATTATATTTAATTACTATATGCCGATTATCACATCGCCATCGGAATTCATAGGAACCTTCGGCATCAGTTTAAAGCCAGGTTACACCAGCCTTTGGCTATTTATGACTAGATAACCTATTCTAAAGCTTTCAGTCTAAAAAATAATGTACTAATGTAGAAGTTGCAAATTTTAGCTCTTACCCATAAACCAAACAAATAGAAATATAGTTGAATCAAATTATTGTTGTAACTTCCTAAAATATGAGATAATTCTGAGTTTATAAGTGAACATAGTTTTTGAAGTAACTAATACTGTATTAGTTAGACAATATAATTGATGACGTACCTAATTCAGCTGCATCCACCCGGATATACAAAGACTGGCCCCCATCCGAAAAGGTCCTTGTATCAATCATGTCCCCGTACCAAGTAATACACCCTCTACCACCATTATTAATATCAGCAGTTGCATACCCCATGCATGTGCAATTTTTCAAGCAAAATTGCTCACACGCTTTTAAGTCTAGACTCATGTTCACGCTAGCTGTCGACGTGTCTGGTACTTTGGCACGTACCAACTCTACGAACCCCTCCCCGACCTTGCAAATCTGGGTGTCGTTCTTTCTCTTACATCCTCTGGATCCGTCCCTCAGATACCAGTCTGGTACTGACTGAGGCTCGTATCCAGGAAAGCACTCACACTCAAAAGTGTCCGATTTATATGGATCACAAATGCTAAAAGGACCACAATGATTATAGTCATCACACTGTTCATTTGGAGCGGACCAAAACCCGATCCATCTATGACTTGCCTCATGCCAAGTTAACCTCTCTACATTTCCAGACTCGTTAACCATTAATCTAGAAAAAATTGATGAGTTGCGTATAAAATAAACTACATACACCTCATCGTTGTTGTTTACGAAAGTAGCATTAAAGATAAAATTCTGGGTCATCGCTTGTACACCACTCCATCCATGACCAGTCCAAGACCCGGCTCGCCATACTTTTGTCGTACCTTTGTACAAGAACAACTGAGTTGAGCCAACAAATTCCATTTTATATGAACAGTCCCCAACGCCAGGGTTCACACTAGACCTCCAAGATGTAAGCATCCTATTCAAACCCCTTTTCTTATCTACCCCAAGTTTCATACCTGGAAGAAAAGTATTCGTAGGATAATCAAAGCTTTGCCATGAGTAAACCACTCTGTTTTGGCCTTTAAATATCACTAAATTCCCTGTATCCAATAACTGAGCAGAAAAAGCATCCTTTATCACCGCTACTGAAATGTTTGTTGACCAGAACCGGAACCTTTGATCTTTTTCGTGTAGAACAAGGTTCCCGGTTTCATCAATGGATAAGATACCGGATGAATTAGTAATCGGTCGGTCTCTATTGGCCCCCCAAACTATAGTTTGCTCTGAAACTTTGTTATACCAGATACCCACATATCGATTGCTAGAGTTTCTCGGGCTAAAGAATCCAAGAGCAAAGTTTTCTCCACTAGAGACCAAAACATCACCATCTTTAACTGGGCTTGTGAGTGTGATGGTATCTGTGGAAGAGGAAATACTGAAAAATAGAGATATGAACCAACAGACTAGAATACTATTTAGCTGGTACATGTTTTTTTTCTTCTGGTCAGATGTTTTTTGTGTTTCTCATTGTGCTAAACCAGCACAAATGGAAAAGTCATGTATAACAAAGCTGATTCATGAGAGCTATCTCTGTCACTTTCATGCCTTTGCAAATATCATTCAACCCGTAGAAGTTCTACGCGTACATATAAATATCAAAAGGTACAGTAGATCGATAACTAGCTACAGTCATGAATTTCTTGAGAAAGTTAAAAAAGACTGGGTCATTGTCCTGGTAAAGTGTTGTTTAGAATTGAGTAACTTGTCATTTCCAAGACCACTAATTTCTTATGCATGCATCTTTACTTTGTCAGTTTAATGTACTAATCTGTTGGGAGATGCATTTATTCATGGTTAGCGGATCATTTTGTATATAGGGCCCTTTGGGTTAGTTTAAGTTAAGAGCGCAGGGTATCATGCATATCATTAACACGTTATTGGTATGTCACCTCATCGCCACATCATTCACTCCTAATAACACACTATTCACTCAAACAACCCTCACTCATAACACACCACTAACACGTTATTGGGTCCCACTTTTTTTCATTTTATTTTATTTAATAAAAATAAACACATTTTATTAAAAACAAATTAAAATTACAATACATAAAATAAAATTACAATACTAAATTAATTTCGAAAAAAAAATATATAGATAAAATTAAAATTACAACAAGCCGAACATGAATATCATTGGAAATTACTTAACTTATCTCGTGGACTTTCGGTCACAACCACACTATCTAAATTTTGTGCATAGATATACTTTTTTCTTTTTTTCTATTTTTTGAAGTAAATAAGGTACTTTACACTTGGTGACACAACTCTCTAAAAAGGAAACAAACCCACCAAAAAAAAGGGAAAAGAAAAAGAAAAAGGAAAACCTTTGGCGTGAGCCACTGAATTAACTCAAACACATTTGTCTTGTGGTTGGCGTGATGCTCGGTACCACGATTAACGTGCCATTTGTTTCCTTTTTTGCATTCGACGTGTAAAACTCCACGATTAAGATGTCCAAGTTTCAAATGGTTGACGGCGGGACTCACGCTTTTAGCTATCATCGTTAAAAACGGCAGGCGTATTTTTTAAAATATAATCCAAAAAGAAAAGTGCGAAACAAAAAAATATTACCCGCCAACACATTTAGCGACGACAGGTTAATCACTAGTTTATTTATTAGATAATGATTATTAAAGAATTTAACCCTGTTTGAGTTTTTTAACCGTGTTTGAGTTTTTTAAAACGGGTTTTATTAGAGATTGTGAATTGATAAGTGGAGTGATGAACGATATGATGATGGTTTTGAAATAGGGTTTAAGGGTTTGGAAATGGGATTTATTAGGGTTTTAGAGATGAGGGAAAGATTGAGTGTGGCCATTGGAGCTGTGGAAATGGAGTGCGGGGGATAATGGTGGAAGGTAAGAGTGGTAGTTTAGTTCGATGAAAGGGTTTTGGGGTTTACATATTTGGGCTAAGGATGTAAAGGACTCGTACATGTTTCGGGTATGAGTTAATTTGATTCTTGAAGATTAGAATGCTTGTTGATATTGGGGCAAAGGGTTTTAATGTATCAAAATATAAAATAACCTAGTCATTTTATCTCAAATCTCAAGCGAGTATAATGATATGTTGGCGCTTCGCTGCCCGCGGGAGTGATCAATTAATTAACGAAAATTTAATGGATTAAGATCCTTTAAAGTGATGGTCAAACATGATTGATCATGTTAGTTTTGTTGTGAGAAAAAAAAAAAAAAAAAAAAAAAACAAAAAACAAGTGGGTCCTTGATTTTTGTTAAAAGAATAAATTGTATTCATTTTACTTATTTGTGATTGGTGAGTATGATGTATCATGTTTGACTTAACCTGAAAGGATCCTAATCCTCAAATAGTGTTTACATGTTCATAGTTCACATTAAACAAATTTGGTATCATAATTAGGGGTATCACAAAAGCCGACCCGTCCTGAGCTCGACTCGAACCTAAATCCGAATACAGTTTTTCTGGTCGGGTTAATCGGGTCTAAAATTATATTTGGGTCAATCGGGTCACCTCAAATTGATCCGAGTTCTAAAAAAGATCGGGTTCGGGTATAATATATGTCTCTTACTCGGGTTCGGGTCAACCCGATTGACCCGAGTTTCATTTTTTTTCTTTCTAATTTGTATGTAAACACAACAATTGTATAAATTTTAAATGACCTAGACCCGAACCCGAACTGACCCGACCCGAGCTGACCCGACCCCACTGACCCGAATTATAAACAATATCGGGTTCGGATATGTTCTTTTGAGCCTTGACCCGAACTCGACCAGGTCAATCTCAATAACACCCCTAATCATAATGTTGTGACAATGATGTCATGCTATAATGTGTACATGTTACTTTGTATCCTAGTTTTAGATCTACGTGCATGCAAGAACTTTAGGTTCAATTTTTGTTAGATTAGTTTTTGGTTAATATGTATATATGTATAAATCATACTCATAAAAATAAGTTATTACCTCCGTCTCGAATTTATTGTCCATATTTCTATTTTAGGATGTCTCAAAATAATTGTCCACTTTCCTTATTAAGTAAAAACTAGAGAATCAAGTAGAGGAATATTCCATTTTAGTGGCTGAAAATTAAAGTGTCCCCACTTTTATTAAACTTTATGATTTCTCACTCATGACAATAAAATTGAGACAGAGGGAGTAATATGAATAAAATAAGGTAATATATCAACATGATTGAAGAAAAATATAATCCACCTTAAGATAATATGAATAGAATAAGATAATATATAATTATGACTGAAGAAAAATGAAAAATATTTATAATGATGAAGCATTTTAAAATATAATATACCTTATATAAAAATATTGATGATGTATATATTTTTACGTATTTTTTTCTCTTCCCATTCCATGTCAGCAACTTTTTCCTTGAATACGTTGCATAGAGTTCTTTACGTCAATCCACAAGCTCTCATCGTTTGTCAAGAATGTTATATATATACCAATCCATTTCGACATTTTGATCGGTGATTTCAATCTTAAAAGCGTAGCTCTTACCCACAAGCTTGTTTAAATTTTGTGAGAATTTTTGAATATCATCAACATGTTCAAATAATTAACGTAGCAAGTAATTAAGTTTATTAATAATTATTTATGTTTTATTTGTATATGTATTTGTATTTGTGTGGTTATGATGAACCACATGTTGTTGTTCATCTACAAAAAAGAAAAAGCGTGAGGAGAATTATCAACTAGTTCTTGTACATTCTTATTTATTAAATGAGAAATCCCTCTATCAAACATAGCGAATGATGCACTCTCACTTTATCACTGATGCGTAATTTGACCTTAAAATTTTATGAAATGACAAAAAACTTATCAACGTTAAATATTAAATGTAAAATTTGATGAATTATAAGAACATAATAAATAAAATACCGAGGTATCTCATATTGTGTGTTAATTTTGCAGTTGTTACACCATAAATCATCATGTATATCTTGGGCAGCAATATCACTTTTAACTTTAATATGTTTATTAGAAACCTTTTTACCCTATTTCCAAATTGAGAATGGACGCAAATACAACCGCATGGCCACACTGTAAAATTAGCTTGTAATTATTTAACAGAAAATATAGTTTATTAACAAATGATTAAAGATTTAAATTATAACCTGTCACGTATCACGTATCTCTTGGATGAATCTCACAGGACAACTATAAAAGAAATCATTTGTGGAACAATACATTTTTTGTTTATAAAAAGATATCCTGGAAGCTGCTCTTGTGTCCGCTTTGTCCATAATCTAGATTGAATCATGAAAGATAACAATAGACAAATGTAAATCTATATGAAAGTCAATATTTTTCTAACTGTTTCACTTACTCTCGTTTGAAATATTTAATTTGTGGTAAGTTGGAGTTTATGAACAAATGGGTATCATAGTACTCATTGTGTATACTCTGCTTTCCTATTACATAAGACATAAAACACTCAGTAACCTAACTATAGTATGTTATTCATATTCTAATTAAAATAATGATTCAAATCATTCTTACGCTTCCAAAGTTGCCATCGACCATATTGCACAATGATGACAACACTTCTAGTTGTGTCTTCATCAGTTATATAAGCCTCAATACGTCTAGCAAAGTCACCAGAATGTGTAGTAGTTGACTTTACTGTGATTGATAAAAATAATAATATATTTTATACATTGTTCTTACGAAACCATACTTCTTAATTAAATGAATGTTTAGAACTATAAATAACATACTCTAAATCTTGAATTGTGCACTCCATTCGCATATCATTTTCGAGATCCTTACAGCTCGCAAGAAAACGAATAACGTCTGTATAAAGTAGAATGTATATTTAAACCTAAATATAATTAATAGCATGTAATTTATGTTAATATAAAAAGTATTTTAAAAACTCCTCAACACATCCATTTTCAACAACCTTATTTATCTTATCAAATTGAACAAATTGAAAAGATTTTTTAATAACTTTTTGAATAATGACAATCCTTTTCATTAGGTACTCTCTTGTAAATGTGTGTAATTTGCATAAATGACAATTAGGGTCCCAGACAATTTAAATAAGAGTACAATCACTAAATGAGCTTAGCCCAATACAATAATACTAAACACTAAGTAATATCCACTAACAGCCCCCCGCAGTGGGAGCGGGATGACACTGATATGTAAAACTGGTGCGAAACTCATAAAACAGAGCAGGCGGAAGTCCCTTTGTACAAATATCCACATAATGATAACGTGATGGAACATGCAAAAACGCGAACTTGACCAGTAGCAACCTAATCTCGAACAAAGTAAATGTCAATCTCGATATGATTTGTGCGTTCATGCGGCACGACATTGATAGATAAATAAACCATACAGACATTATCACAATAAACCAAAGTGGTAGAATGTAAAGGAGGGTGGAGCTCTCGAAAAAGATTCCGCAACAGGACGTCTTAGCCACTGCATTGGCAACACCACGATACTCAACCTTGGCACTAGAACGAGACATGGTGCACTGCCTCTTGCATGACCAAGTGAGTAAATTTTTGCCAAGGAAAACACAATAGCCTGAAGTAGAACGCCGAGTAGTTGGGCAACCTGTCAATAGGGGTGGAAACGAGCAGAGCCGCTCGTAAAAAGCTCGGGATCATATCGGTAAAAAGCTCGAACGAGCCGAGCCTAAATGAGCTCGAGCCCAAATTCGAGCCTAAGTTTGGACTCGTTTAATAATCGAGGTCCAGCCCGAGCTTTATATATATAGCTCGATTAGGCTCGCGAGCCTAAACGACGCTTAAAAATATATACGTATTTATATTTTCTATTCATATAACCATGTATAAACGAGCTTAAAAAAGTAAACGAGCTCAAGCCTAGTGTGATTTACGAGCCTCCAAGCTTTATTTCATTCAAAACATTATACAAGTTAGTCGAGCCCAAGCCAAGCTTGAGCTTGTGAAAAAATTTACGAGCCGAGCTCGAGCTCAAAATATGAGGCCCGAAATGAGCTTGATCTCGAGCTTTATATATATAAACGAGCCAAGCTCGAGCTCTGGTAGGATCGGACTCGGATCGACTCGTTTCCACCCCTACCTGCCCAATCAACAGCAAAACAGGCAACCAGAGAAGATGTCGAGGAAGAATACAACTGAAGAACATAATCTAAAGTGCTACGAACATAATGTAATATCCGCTTAAGAGCAGCTAGATGTGGCTCCAAAAGATCATGCATATAGAGACAAACCTGCTGAACCACATAAGACAAATCAACTCTAGTAAAGGTGAGATATTGTAAAGCCTCAGCAAGGCTCTGGTAAAGAGTCAGATCAGCAACCAGAGTGCCGTATCAACGGGAGTCTTGCACGAATGACAATTCTGCATACCAGCGCACTCAAGAATCTCTGATGCATACTTATTCCGGCAAAGAAACATCCCCTTGGTGGTGCGGGTGGCAGAGATGCCCAGAAAGTAGTTCAGTGAACCAAGATCTGTCATAGAAAACTCATGATGTAAAGAAGCTATAATCCTCTGCAATAATGTTGTAGAGGAAATTGTCAGCAAAACATCATCCACATATAGTAATAAATAAGCGACATCAGTACCCTGTTTATAAATAAACAAGCCGAGTCACATTGGTTGTGAGAAAAACCAATTTCAGTAGAAATCAGATACAAGGTGCCTATTTAAGGCCATATAATGACCGCTGAAGAAGGCAAACATGATCAGGATGCCGAGGATCCCGATAACCAGGAGGCTGATTCATATAGTCAGTCTCAGATAAACTACCATTGAGAAAAGAATTCTTGACATCAAGCTGATGAACATGCCAATGCCGAGAAGCAGCAAGACTGAGAACCGTCCTAATAGTGGCCGGTTTAATCACCGGGCTAAATGTCTCATCATAATCAATATATAGCAGTTAATTGTTCCCCATTAGCTACAAGACGAGCCTTTTACCTACTTAAAGATCTATCTACAAAATACTTGTACTTAAACAACCATGGAACTAACAATTTTTGCGTCAGTTGGTCGTGGAACAAGAACCCAAGTATTATTTTTAATTAAAGCCTTGTATCGTCAAGCAATAGCACGTTGCCAATTAGGATCTATGATTGCAAGAGTGTATGACTTTGGAACGGGAGAAATGGTAGACACATGACAATTATAACGTGGATTCTTTTTATTAGTACCAACATGAAAAAAATGTGACCATGGGATGAGTGGAGGTTAGGTTTGGATGAGGATTAGGCACGACTAAATTAGGCACAGGAGGAAGTGGTGGGTTGGGCTGGAAAGGTGGTATTGAGCCGGTAGTAACCGGTATGATGGTTCGGTCAGTGATAGGAGCGATAAGAGTAGTTGGGCTGGTGAGCTGGACATGTGATGTTGGGCCGGTATGAACTGGTGTGGTTGTTGGGCCGGTGGTATTTGGAATAGGAGTTGGGCCAGTGGTATTTGGGTTAGTGTTTGGTTTTTGGAGAATATGGCGAGCGATAAGGTTTGGAGCGATGTCGAGAAAGGTGTTAGAAGGGGCATCATTAGGTGTGATAGAACCGAATGGAAAAATGGTCTCATCAAAGTGACATGATGAGAAATGGTGATTTTATTGGTGGAAAGGTTAAGGCAACTAAATCCGCGGTGATTTGATGGGTAGCCAAGAAAAAACATGGAGTGGAATGTGTGCCAAGTTTATGATTGGTGTCAATGTGGACATAACACAAACAACCAAAGACGTGTAGTTTGGGTTTGTGTTATATAGGTGAAAGTGAGGTGTGTCGTTATTTATGGCGGTGGATAGTAAAATATTTAGGAGGTAGGTGGCCATGTGAAGGGCTTTGACTAAAAAATGAGGTGGAAGATGAGCTTGATAAAGTAAGGTACGGATAAGTTTTTTATTGTCCAAATCATACGTTCGGATTTACCGTTTTGTTGAGAGGTACGGGGGAATGTGAAACATGTATGGATGTCGTGTTTGGTAAATAATTGGTGAAATATGGTGTTATCAAACTCACCACCATGGTCACAATGAAAGCTTTAAGTGCCTTATTAAATTGAGTTTTTACAAGCGAACGAAATTCACAAACTTAGCAAAAGTGTCATATTTTTTAAATAAAGGATAAACCCACAAGTAATGAGAATAATGGTCCAAAAAATAACATAATATTTAATACCATTTTGACTTGGAAATCGAGAAGTCCATAAATCCGAATGCACAATATCAAAAACAAAATTAACTATAGTATCTGAAATAGAGAATGGAAGTCTCACATACCTACCAAGTTGACAAGCATGACAAAGGTGAGGATACTTCACTTTATTACACAAAATAGTATTATTAAAAGGTAAAGAACATAGCACTTCATTTCCCGGATGTCCAAGTCGTTGTTGCTAGGTGTGATGACTAGCCAGAAAAGCTTGTGGGTAGGATGTAGGTGAGGTGACATGATACAGGTCTCCAGTTCTATCATAACAGAGGAGAATTTTTTGACTCAAATAGTCTTTCATAGAAAAACCAAACAAGTCAAATTCAATAGAAACTTTGTTGTCACAGGTAAATTTACGAACATAAATTAATTTTTTTACAATATGAGTAATTAAAACGTTATGAAGGTGAAGGGGACGGTGAGGGTTAGGCAACAGGCTATAGCCCGTGTTGGTGACATGTATAGATTTACCGTCACCAATAAAGACAGATGGATAAATACTTTATTACAAATTAATTTTTTTACAATGGAAGGACGAAAATGCTAAAGATCTAAGACGGAAGTGGGCCTTATTTGTGCGTATACCTGTTGTTGGGCTTGAGGCATTTGGGGTAACCGAAAATATAGAGTTATTAGTCGTTTTTGGGCATGTGCAAGCTGTAAAAGTTGGGCATGTCCCATTCCACTAAGACCCATTATTGAAAATAAATAAAGCAACTACTGATCTTCGATCTTCGAGAATTATATATATATTCTAAAACCCAACTTGGGTACTGTAGCAACAGTGCACATGGAAGTTTCGTGGTTGCCCCATTTTAGTCCCTGAGGTTGGTGATCAAGTGCGAAGGTAGTCTTTAATAGTCCTTAACGGTTGTTATCTAACAAGGGTAGGGACTAACTGTGCAACAGGTGCCACGTTAAGGGACTAAAACTGAAAATTCATTTGCTACAGTGCCAAACAGTGCAGAATAGTGCTGCTACAGTGCGAAACAGTGCCAAATAGTGCCGAGTACTGTTACTAAGAAATTTACGATTTTAGTCCCTCAGTTAGCTGTAAATTCCACCGTTAGTCCCCCGTTAGCGATCTTTTGCAAATTTAGTCTTAAAAAAAAAAAAAAAAAAAAAAAAAAAAACGATCGTTTTATTTCGAGTTTATATATAACACAACAATCCCGCAGCAAAGCGCGGGGTGCCCCAGCTCGTTAAAACTAAACGAGTAACAATTGATCCCACATGATGATATAGGTTGCATTGTGATGTAACATATGTCCCAGATAATTTGGTAATGAAAAAGAAAATAATAATACAAATAGAAATTTTGGTGAAAAATGGAGTACGACAAATTGATTAGAGGAATCTAATTTGCTTTTGACATTCGGTGTATTATAAGATCTATATGCACATGTCTGTTGATTAAATGACTACACAATGGTAAATGATGATTTGGTTAAATGAAAGTGACGATGAGTGCTTGAAAGTGATGTTAAGACTTTTGGAATTAGGGTTTTGGGATGAGTCCCGATATTTTGATACCATGTAAATGTGTGTAATTTGCATAAATGACAAGTTGGGTCCCAAACAATATAAATAAGAGTACAATTACTAAATAGGCTTAGCCCAAACAATAATACTAGACACTAAGTAATATCATGTAATTTGCATAAATGACAATTAGGGTCCTAGCCCAATACAATAATACTAAACACTAAGTAATATCCACTAACATCTTTAACATATTCTAATGTAAAGTTATTACAATAATATTAGACACTAAGTAATATTCACTAACATCTCTAACATATTCTAATGTAAAGTTATTACAAGTTGTCAATTTGGTATGATCATGTGCCTAACATTTGACTATGCATCCGAGAGACACTTTTTCGTGTGAATTAGCACTACTCCAAATTAAGGTACAACCCGTTACACAAATATTGTTAAAAACATACTAAAACTACTTACAAACCGCACAACATGATTTATGATGTTTCTGCACACTTATTGCAAGCCACTAATATCCAAGGTAGCCGATTCGATCATATAAATATTAAATCATCACCTAGCATGAACGTGGGTGATGGTCTCATTGTCTACAGAACCAACTCCACCACTAACTGATGTTGATGTCGAGTCTTTACCATAATTCAATTGTCTAAAGATGAATGCCGGTTGATTGGGAGAAGGAAGCTTTGTATCACGATTACTCAACATAAATGCTACCTCAGTCATTGTTGGCCGATCAGTAGCTGATTCCTGAACACATAGGATCCCAACGTGCATACATAATATAATTTCACGAGCATCAAACGAATTTCCTAAGGCAGAATCAACAACTGTTAAGGCTTTGTCTTGCTTCCATAGGTCCCAAACCTACAAACAAAGTGGAACATGAGAATCTTTGTTTGCATGTATAAATAATAAATAAAAAGAGAACGACTTACATGTCCGATTAAATTAACCGAGTTCTCTAGATAATAACTGTTGTTTTTCCTTCCACTGATTATCTCAAGAACTAGAATTCCGAAGCTATAGACATCAGATTTCACAGAGAAAAGGCCTTCCATTGCATACTCCGGAGACATATAGCCACTACAATTATATTGCATTGTCATTAGATAGATTGGATAAAAATTAATTGTGTGAAACTGTTACGGAAAAAAACATACTACGTCCCAACAACTCTACGTGTTATAGCTTGGTCTTGATCCACACCAAATATTCTCGCCATTCCAAAATCAGAAATTTTAGGGTTTAAATTTGCATCTAGCAAAACATTGCTTGCTTTAAGATCCCTGTGAATGATCCTAAGCCTAGAATCCTGATGAAGATATAGCAATCCACGAACGATTCCTCGAATGATCTGAAATCGTTTTTTCCAGTCTAAAAGAGAACCTTTTTCGTGATCTAGAATACCATGCAATTGAACGTTTTAGATATTTCAGACTTTAGAGAAGTAGTATGATTTTGAGAAGTTGTAGGTAGATGCACGCACCAAATATGAAAGAATCCAAGCCTTTATTTGGTAGATATTCATAGACCAACATCTTTTCTTCTTTATGGAAACAATATCCTAAAAGTCGTACTAGATTCCTGTGTTGAAGTTTCGCTATCAATGTTACTTCATTCGTGAATTCTTGCATTCCTTGACCTGAACTTTGTGATAACCTTTTGACCGCAATTTCTTGCCCATTTTGTAGCTTACCCTGAAAATTATTCGTTACCTAACAATACCCCTTATAAAATCAATGCTCTTGATCGTAAGGAAGATGCTACCTTGTAAACAGAGCCGAAACCACCTTCTCCAAGTTTGCTAAGAAGAGAGAAATTGTCAGTTGCAACAACGATTGTGCTCATATCGAACGCATGTAAATCAACATTTTCACCGATATCATTGTTCATGAAAGTCCCTTCTAAAGACTTTGAACTAGCAGTGAAATTGTATCCAACCTCTTGTTTTAGTCGATTTCCTGTGTGTAAAATGGCTAAGCATCAGTGAATAAGAGTCTTGACACATTGACGTTAATTTCATTAATTGTTCTTCTAGAGGCATAAGTTGAAGCCCTGGACCATGAATTGAACTATGAACTAGACACAATTTGTGGTCCTAGTATTTTCAAATACGGAACTTTTGTTTTTAATTTTCTTTGTAAAATTTTAAATTCACTCTTAAATAGGTGAAAAACTAAAAGATAAGATACAATGACTTATCCTATATTGGTTAAAAATGATGTTAACACTAAATATAATTGGGAGGTTTATTTCTTGCTGTTTATAATCGGCTCCCACCGTTTTATCTAGATGCATGATTAAAGTTTTAAAATATATATTTGAAGTACTTGTTATCTCAAAAAGTTTGTAGTTTCTGTTTTCATAAACTTGTGTCTTACACAATGTATGACTGTGTGAGTATAACTGTATGCATGATGAAGTCATGTCTAACTTTTTAACCACATATAAATTTAATGATAAATAAAGTAAAATGTACCTTTCTTCTTCCTTATGCACCAAAAAAAGAAAACACAAGAGAGAATCCCTGCTGCGATCATTGGCATCCCAATGGCCATATATAGGTTTTTATGAGAGCTCTTTGGCTTATTTGATTGAGAATTGGCTGAAATAAAAATCATAGAAAATATTATGCCATAATTTAAGAGCTTATTATAGTTCCATATCGCAGTATGTGTCATATATCAAATATGGTATTATGAATCCTAAAATTACTTTTCCAGTTTGTGTGTAAAACTTTTAACCATCTACATGTTCAACTTCTTATCAGGCGTAAATGCATCCATGGTTCATGGTTGCTCACGTAATCATTCTTATCAACTATAATTTTCATCAAATATTATATAACACAAATAAAAATATTTAAAGTTAAAATTGAGAAGAAAAAAAAACTCAAAAAAGTTAGAATGTACATTTCTTTTGAGAATGATAGTAGGAAAAAGAAAAAACAAATAACAAAATATAAGAAGGCAATAAGGACATTGTTTATAGGGTCTTTAAACCACTAGAGCCAATTATAAAATGCTTGTTTTACGTCTATTTGAGATCCAATTGCAAGAGAATAACTTGTTATCAGTTAAACAAACATGCTGCGATTTGTTCGTTTAGGGATTCGTCAGCTTTTGGTTGCTCATAGTCTTATTTCTAGGCGTACTCTCTTTTCGATGTTTTTTTATATTTAAACATTTCGTTATAAAAGAAAAATCAAATTGAACTAAGATCGAATATGTTGTGTCTGTTTGTTGCCAAGATATGAAAACTCATACTTGGCGTGCTCAATCAAATTAGTTATAGCATTAAGACTCATGTGAAAACGATTGAATTTAAAGCGCACCTACCCTAGAGACAAAAGTTAAAGTTTATATGACCACAAGAAAGGTTTATTTATAGCCTCAAGATGAAGCATTCTTATCAACTGAGCGCTAATCACTAATAAATACTCCCTTCCGTCTTCAATCAACTTAACAATGAATACTACAATTGTATTTAATTAATTAACAATCGACAGATACTTTTTGTTCGTGTTGTAGAAATTATTGATCAGGCCACCTATGGGCATTAGGCACGCATCCCACCTATATGACTCTTATCATATATGGTTAGGGGTAAATTTAGTAAACGCAAATAACGAACACATTTTTCTTATATAGGTCTCTCGCATAATTATGCTGCATGTCCTTTTTTTTTTGAACAAATAACGCAAATAACGAACACATTATGCTGCATGTCCTTGATCCCTAACTCTGCACATCGCCATGGGAATTCATAGGAACCTTCATAGCAAGTAGCATCAGTTTACAGCCAGATCACACTAGCCTTTGGCCAGATAATCTATTCTAAATGTTTCAGTCTTAAAAATAATGTACTCATGTAGAAGTTGCAAATTTTAGCTATTACCCATAAAAAAACAAATAGAAAGTATATATAGTTTTTTGTAGTAATTAATATTGATAAGACAATAGAATTGATGACGTACCTAATTCAGCTGCATCCACCCGGATATACAACGACTGTCCCCCATCCGAAAAGGTCCTTGTATCAATCATGTCCCCGTACCAAGTAATACATCCTCTACCACCATTACTAATATCAGCAATTGCATACCCCATGCATGTGCAATTCTTCAAGCAAAATTGCTCACACGCTTTTACGTCTAGACTCATGTTCACGCTTGCTGTCGACGTGTCTGGTACTTTGGCATGTGCCAACTCTACAAACCCCTCCCCGTCCTTGCAAATCTGGGTCTCGTTCTTTATCTTACACCCTTTGGATCCGTCCCTCAGATACCAGTCTGGTGCTGACTGAGGCTCATATCCAGGAAAGCACTCACACTCAAAAGTGGCTGATTTATATGGATCACAAATGCCAAAAGGACCACAATGATTATAGCCATCACACTGTTCGTTAGGAGCCGACCAAAACCCGATCCATCTATGACTTGCCTCATGCCAAGTTAACCTCTCTACATTTCCAGACTCGTTAACCATTAATCTAGAAAAAATTGACGAGTTACGTATAAGATAAACTACATACACCTCATCGTTGTTGTTGATGTAACTAACATTAAAGATATAATTCTGGGTCATCGCTTGTACACCACTCCATCCATGACCAGTCCATGACCCGGTTCGCCATACTTTTGTCATATCTTTGTACAAGAACAACTGAGTTGAGCCAACAAATTCCATTTTATATAAATAGTCCCCAACCCCAGGGTTCACACTAGACTTCCAAGATGTAACTATCCTATTCAAACTCGTTTTCTTATCTACTCCAAATTTCATACCCGGAAGTAAAGTATTCGTAGGATAATCAAAGCTTTGCCATGAGTAAACCGCTCTGTTTTGACCTTTAAATATCACTAAATTCCCTGTATCCAATAACTGAGCAGAAAAAGCGTCATTTGTCACCGCTACTGAAATGTTTGTTGACCAGAACCCAAACCTTCGATCTTCTTCGTGTAGAACAAGGTTCCCGGTTTCATCAATGGATAGGATACCGGATGAATTAGTAATCGGTTGGTCTCTATTGGCAACCCAAACTATAGTTTGCTCTGAAATTTTGTTATACCAGATACCCACGTATCGATTGCTAGAGTTTCTCGGGCTAAAGAATCCAAGAGCAAAGTTTTCTCCACTAGAGACCAAAACATCACCATCTTTAACTGGGCGTGTGAGTGTGATGGTATCTGTGGAAGAGGAAACACTGAAAAATAGAGATATGAACAAAAAGACTAGAATACTATTTAGTTGTTGGTACATGTTCTCTTTCTTCTGGTCAGATGTATTTTGTGTTTCTCATTGTGCTAAACCAGCACAAATGGAAAAGTCATATAACGAAGCTGATTCATGAGAGCTATCTCTGTCACTTTCATGCCTTCACAAATATCATTTAACCCGTTTTACGTGTACGTATAAATATCAAAAGGTACAGTAGATAACTAGCTATAGTCATAAATTTCGTGAGAAAGTTAAAAAAGACCGGGTCATCGTCGTGGTAAAGTACGTTGTTTTGAAATAAGTAACTTGTCTTTTCCTAGACCACTAATTTCTCATCGTGTATCTTTACTTTGTCAGTTTAATGTACTAATCTTGTTGGGAGATGCATTTATACATAGTTAGCGAATCATTATTATTAATCAAGGGTCAAGACATGGAAAAATCGCCTCTCTATGTCTCGCCTTAATACATGACGCTCCACCACCACCTCCAACCTCACTATGCGACAAGGTCTATGCAGTTAACTCCATAATGAATGTATTCAATTCCCGTCAAATTAGATCGTGAAAACCTCAACTACCCTTATTTGAGTGACATTTTTCTACATCATCTTAGACGTTTTTGAAGTCCACACTACAAGAATAAACCCTTTTTGGCAATGGAAGGCCTAGCAACGACACATGTCGTCGTTAAAGGTACCAGAGGCCCACAATTTTCAACTCATTTTTTCAAATGGTTGACGATAGGACTCATGCTTTTAGCGACGATATGTGTCATTGTAAAAAGTGTCAGTCGTACTTTTCTTAATACAACCAGAAAAAGCCACGAAACAAAAAAATATTACCTGCCAACACCTTTAGCGACGACAGGCCTTGTCACTAAAGTATATTCAGTATTTCATTAATTAGATAATGATTACTCCCTCCGTCATAAAATAAGTGTTCAATTTGACTTTTCAGAGTCAAACTGGTTCAACTTTGACCTTAAATTTTTTTTTTGTTATATAATACTTGATGAAAAATTATACAACTGAAAAGTACATTTAAAATCCAATCCATTCATATATTTTGCATCAAATATTATATAACACACACAAAAATAATTAAGGTCAAAGTTAAACCATTTTGACTCTGAATGTCAAACTGGACACTTATTTTGGGACAAAGGTAGTATTAAAGAATTTAATAAATTTTTTTGACACATGTATACTTTACTGTCGACTGCTAAAAGTGTACTTCCAATAAAAAAATATTTTTAAAATTATTTATTATTGTTACTTTTAAAAAATATATAAATTAGTTTATTCACAAAATTAATATTTTAATAAATTATATAAATTATTTTTGTTGTTGAAATGTATTTAAATTGTAAATTTAGTTAATTATGTATCGTCGATCTTTCGTATCGAGAGCCCTTACTACTCGTACAAATAACTTGCATTTCACTAATAGTATCAAGTGCACACATACGAATATTAACTAGATGAAATTTAACGTATTGAGCGAATAAATCCATAAGGCCCAACACGTACAAATATTCTTATAGTAACATATTTGTATATATTTTTAATTGATAAATGTTAACCATGACTATGATCCACCTACCCCTTATCATCAAACAATACCACTTGTAGGAATAACTTGCATTTATAGTATCGAGAGCGCACATACGATCGTTAACTAGATGAATTTTAACTTATCGAGCGAATAAATCCATAAGAAATTATTATTAGTTAATGATATATCAAGACTATATTTCTATTTTATATCATACTTATTCTGATAAGATTCTATTGATTAACTAATGAATGTTAATTGATGAATGTTAAACATGGTCCATGATCCAGGTACCTGATCCAAACCTATCTCTCATCATCAAACCATACTACTCGTAGGAATAACTTGCATTAATAGTATCGAGAGTGAACATAGAAATGTTAACTAGATGATTGTTAACGTATTAAGCGAAGAAATACATAAGGAAGGATTATTAGCGAACGATATATCAAGATTACATTTCTGTTTTATATCCTAATTATCCTGACAAGATTCTATTCATTAACCAATGAATGTTAATTGATGAATATCGAATATGACCTATGATCCAGGTGCCTGGACCAAACCTACCATTCATCATCAAACCACACTACTCGTAGGAATAACTTGAGTTAATAGTGTCGAGGGCGCACATATGAATGTGTTAACTAGATAAATGTTAATGTATCGAGCAGTGTTAAATAACAGCAGATAACTAAAGTGTATGAATTACATTCCAAATTGATAAACGTTTAAAGATTGACACATTAAAATAAACATATAGATTAACAAATTAATATAAACATACGAACTGCTACTCCATACGAAGATTTTCCATTTCTTCTAAAAGCTCATGAAGTATTGTAGCTGATTGACATGCTTGGTCCTCGGGGTTCCTTTTCATTTTTAGTCTTGCCTCTAGTATCTTTGTCTTTAGAGTTTTGACCTTGTAATTTGAGCACTCTGTTGGTGCAAATCCAGAAGGTCCCCGAGAAGAACTTGGATGTGTTGAGTGTCTCGGAGAAGAACCTTGATTTGTTGAAGGTCAGAAGAGCTTATAAGAAGCCGGAGATCTAGATAATCCTTCCACATAAAATATCCACATCCATATTCTTGTTCTTTTGGCTATTACCGAGTAATGAAATCTGTAGAAACTAAAGGGGGGGGGGGGTTTGAATAGTTTCAATGTTTGTAATTACGTCTTAAAATCTATTAGTTCTTTTGTTCCTTTTTGAAAAACCGATTGATTCTAAGTTATGTGATATCAATGAACACTACGTGAATAAGTAAAGTGAGTAAAGTAAAGAGATAAGGAAAGAACACAACCAGACAAAGGCGCAGAGATTTATAGTGGTTCGGCACGAAGCTCACTCTTCGTCCTACTCCACTCCCCGAGTACCACACTCGAGAGTTCACAATCACTATGTCAACACACTCCCTTCAGGCGGAGCAAACCGTACACAAGCTTACACCATGTTTAACGACATTATGCGGAATGTCGAGTCCTAATCCTAGCTAGAACCAATATACACAAAGGCCCACGTGGCCACACGAACAAGCACTCTTGTACACTTAGATCGACACACGATCCAAGTTTTCACACAGACGATCACCCCGTCCAATTCTTCACACGAACGATCACCCCGTTCACTTGAATCTTCACCCGATCCAAGTCTTCACACACGGACTTTACTAAGTCCTAATCTTCACAAAAGGACTTCACTAAGTCCTCGTCTTCACACAATGTGTAACACCCCCCAAAATATCATTTCGCGGAAGCATACATGTTTTGGGTGCTACGAAATAGGAATCACAATACAATGATATAGAGAACGGATTAAAAATCCTTTTTAAAATATATTACATTATTAAAGTCAAATGTCATACATAAGTTCAAGTTTTGATAAAGATAAGGCCCAGTTACATGACTGTCCCAAAGTTTTAGAGTTACGCTTGTGTAAAAACACTTAGGATTCTTATGACCAATGCCATGCCCTGCCTTCAACATAAACATACTTATGCACCTGAAAAACATGCTAAAAGTCAGCTAACGCTGGTGAGTTCATAGGTTTAAAGCAATTAAGCACATGTGGACCATAACAATAATCAGCAAGCACACACTAATACCGCATGCAACACTAAGCTCATCCAACCGAAACTAGACAAAAGTATGCCAAAGGCATAGGTACAATAAAGGTGCTCGCAAGTGATAATCCCCGGTCACTCGGCAAAAGTCCGACATGGTATATGTCCGCTTTGGCCTAATGCATGGCCAACCGAACGGGGGAGTCACCCCCAATAGATCTATTTATATCATACGCGTTTCCCAGAGGGAATTGACAGTTGATGATAGTGGGCGAAATTGGATTATAGCAAACTTAGGTCTTTCCACATACAAGTGTAACAATTCACAATTTCAGGTTAATTACTTTTCCCGGAAAATTTCACTATTCACTTTTACTATTCATTTTTCCCGAAACTTTCCCGAAAGTTGATTTTTATTTGATATTCTCAAATGATAAATCATTTCCATGGCAAATTAAAAGTTTAACTTTCATAAGCTCATTTTCGTGAAAGTTATTAAGGAATTACACGTTTTAGGGTAAAACGTCATTCAGAAATTCTATGCACAACGAAATTCCACCCCGTCAGGTGACCCCACATCAGAAAAATGTTTGACACACTCATGATTTATTTGAGAATTAATCGTGACTGAGAAAAACATGACCAAAAACTTCCCAGCAGGTCACCCATGTCGGTACTAATCTCACATGAGCACGCTTAACCGAATGGGCGATTAACCGTTAGACCACAAAACGAGTTTCTAAGACATTTTGAGTTTTCAAAATTATTAGAAAAAGTCAACATAATTTTCCCTCCTCCATTGACCAAAAATCATTCCTTGATTTTATAAGTCATTCCTTGATTTTTAGGCTTACGGTTTGATGTCTAAAAGACATTTAATACCAACCGACACTAGACTGAGCCCAGTCTAGACATTATAAGTCATTTTAAATCATTTTTATCACATTAGAAAAGTAACATTTTACTTTTCTCAATTTTACGCAATATTCGTACGTTTTACGTATTACGCGTTTTAGACCCGTGTTTCCAGTTTTTAGCAGGGTTTACCACCCAAATGGAACCTACCACTCATTTTATATTTTATTATGGGACATATGGACATGTTCAACAATACTTTCAAATTCCATAATTTTACGACACCCGGTTTTACGTTTTGAGGCTTAATCATTTACGATTGGCATTTCCCGGAGTCAAAACACACTAGATATCTTGGATAATATCATCACAAGTCCACACCTTGTCCTCCAAGCTTATGAACCGCCATATGGGGGGGGGGGGGGGGTTTCACACTATGTGGCTCAATCTCATGCTAGGAGGCCTTAGATGAGAACATGTGTAGAACTTGGTGATCAAGTGTTGACAAGTCAAAGGAAGTAACCTCCTCAAGACCCTATATAAGCCCCCTCCCCTCCCTTTTGTGCCGTGCACTTCCACACACACAAACACTCTCATCTTAGCTTAATTCCTTCCAAGTTTCATGCAAGATTCAAGTGCTAGTTCAAGGTAGAAACCCTAGATAGGTTATCATTCATCAAACACTTCCATAACCTCATATACTTGGTGATTTCTCTTGAGTTTGAATCCACTCAAGTCACCTAAACCTTCATCATCCATCTTTCAAGAATACCAAGGGTAGAAAGATTGCATGAAGTGAAAAAGGGTTGAAGCAAGTCTATCAATGTCCTATCCTTACATGTTAACTTCCTTTCATCTTTGAAAGCCAAAAGTTGTGAGCCAAACCCTAACTTGATTCTTGTTAAATAATCATGTTCATGTTATTTACATGTTATTCTTGCTATATTATGTCTTGTAGTTATGTCCATGATGTATAAAAATGAGCAAAACAAGTTATTGTTATTGATTGTTACAACAAGTTACTAAAACAAGCAAACTAGTGACTTTCTTGGAAGACCACGACCAAAATGGTAAAAATATGATATTTGATTATTACATATTGTGGTAGAGGACCTAACAAGGAAACCATAGCAATTTGAACCACCCAAAACGAGTATACGAGTCAAAAGTTACGCCCATTTGAAATTACCAAGATTTCCGGCAAAACTGCCAAATAGCTTCCTGATCAAATTTGGGTTTTGAAAGTCCCACTTCTGATCCGATTCATCAAAAAGTTAAAACACGAAAGTTGTCCGAAACGACGTTTTCGTTCAGGAACAAAGAAGCTCGAGCCCTAAAAACGCTTTCCGAGTGATAAAATTCTTCAAATTCTAAACAGCCCATTTTTAGGCGAAAGTCACTAGATTATGGTTATACTTTGAAAGGAACAAGAGGTCTTATGACCTATAATCAAGACCACAAACATGACTAGAACCAAGGTTGAGTCTCATGACCTTGGAACAAGGACCAAAGGTCATGGCTAGGCCATGACGAAATGACCATAACAACTCACATAGGCGTAAACATGAAACAATGAGTTAGGCGATAACTTGAACAAGCAATTTGGATCTACTTCACTTAAAAGGAAACCATGAGATTTTACCAAGAGAACATGGTCATTTAAGGCTTATGAAGCTACCCCTAATAACAATCTTCATGTACAAATAAACTTTCCTAAGTTTATTCAAATATCGGACATGTAACCTTTCGGATCAAAACTTATATCTATATATTTCATCAACTACTACAATAGTAGGGAGCCTCATGTGAGGAGTTCATTATGTAAGCCGTCGAGTTGAGTTGTGGATTTACGAGTTAAAGTGTCCTGGCTCCTCGAACGCTTACTAACATGACTTCTGAATTATGTCGGCCCGAACGGTAGTGAACGATATACAAAACATACATGTTTCATGAATCATTTCTTTCAAGGACTTACAATATACATCATACCACATCATGGACTAAATGCAAGATATATATATAGGCACTACTTCATGTTCTTTACTCCGAACCTAAGTCGCAACATTCGATTATAGGTTGCTCGTAGAAACCTACACGATCCAACCATCACCTTCATTACTTGCTATCCAACTTAAGGTGAGTTCATAGCCCCACTTTACATTACTTCAATGTTTTACAAACCCTTGGGGGGGGGGAATACATGCTATTATTTTTCTACTCGAACACAATGCTTTCTACTGTATGTTATTCGACTATGTTTTATTATCACTAAGTAACATCCTTGCCAAACCAAGATCCCTTAGTATGAACCATTTAATCACTTGCGAGGGTTACTTGCAAGTGAGCGCGAATATTGTGAATAGGCCTATTGGGATTGACGAATCCCATTTGTTTTGATTAGTTCAAACAAATGCATTAATATTTGAGACATTAGGTATGACGGCAAAGTACCTACCGGGATAAATCTGCCAATCGATATTGGTACACGTTAACGTTTTGGTTTCATAAGCTTAGTGTATAATACATTTTATGGGCGTATAATAACGTAGCCTACCTGTTTTGTTTTCCAAACATTGGTGTGAGTCTACAGCTCACACTACGATTATTGTGTTCAAACGATTTAACAAACTCTATGAATATCACTCAACCTTTGTGTTGACCTCTCAAGCATGTATTTCAGGTTCACGACGATCAAGGATGGCACGGAAGGACACAGATACTCAAGAAGGCTATAAATTTTATTATCATTCAAAACTCATTTATTATACATTGTAAACATGGAACCAATTGGGACCTCATTTTGAAATCTCTGATATTTATATAATTTGAATGATACATCTTTTAAAACGACTCAATTGGAGTTCGTTTTCTATTATTGTGACTATTGTGCCGTCGAGTAACACCCAGTTTGAATTCCGCTGCATCTATGAATTGGGGGTGTTACAACAAGTGTGTAAAAACAAGTTCAGTTTAGGTCCACGAAAACAGTTTTGCATGTTTCTCACCCAAGGTTTATAAAATAGTACTTATAAGTAAATGGGGCTATAAACTCACCTGAAATAGTAACAATCTGCTAGCAAAATCAAACAGTATAGTGCAACCGCTCCGACACGCGACCTAAGTAAATATGGTAAGTCTTAGTGCAAAGTTCGTGTTATAAATGTTTGACTCTTTTGAAAAAGGTTTCATGTGTGACCATGTGCTCGTGTATTTCTTGCTTGTTGTGTGGTACGCACATTTCAAAAGTAGTTTATTATAAAGGCTCTTTGTGATTGGCTCGTGGTGAAAGTGTATGGTGTGAGTGCACATGACGAAACATCCGTACGTTGTACTTGTCGTTACAATTTATAAATAATATATATATATATATATATATATATATATATATATATATATATATATATATATATATATATATATATATATATATATTAAGTAAAGGTTATAATTATGTATTTAATTAATTAAAGTTTATAATTAATTAAATATGTCTTGAGGAATTTCTATAATAATGGAATTTGTGGAGGAATATTATATTATAAATATTATTTATTATTTATAATATAATTTAATTATAAATGATTTGAAATAAATACTTTGTATTTAGAAAACTATATAAGTGCAAGTATTTTAGCAAAATACTCTAAGTGTTATAGTTTTTAGAAAATTTGGGCATGACCCATTCTTTTATACAACGTTTCCATTTTTTTTCCAAGTGTTGCAAATTTCTCAAATAAACCGTTTTATTAACTACATTTGCAAAATTAGTTCGTAATATATATATATATATATATATATATATATATATATATATATATATATTAGTCACTATTAGTATAGTTATCGATATAATTCGTTTTACGATATGAAATAATCTTCGCAAGCTCAAATATAAGTCAAAAACTCATTTTCGTCACCCGAAATGTTTATTGGGTCGAAACTTCACGATTGGGCCCGTGAGCCCAAAAGTTAGCCCAAAACCATTTAGTCCGTTATAAGTTACGTTATATATACCTTTATATATCATAATTAATTTAATACGTCCGATAACGATTTTTGATCAAAAAGTCAAAGTTGAGAAAATGTTTGTTGGGCTCGGCCCAACTGCCACCGAACACCATTGGGCCCAAAACATTAACCTTGGCCCAAAAATCCATTTTAGTGTTTATGATTACGTAACGAATTAAAATTAAACGTAATTAACACTTAAAATTAAGTTATTAATCTCAAAAGTCAAGTATGGTCAAATTTCATCTCATTCGACCCAAAATAACTTAATTCGACCAAAAATAATTAATTTCACCAAAATTGTATTTTTACTAGTTAAATACAATTAGTTATGATTAATTCGGTAAATGTTCTAATATAATCTTTCAAGCATAAACTCCACCATTTCACCACTTGAGCAAAAAATTTATGTTTTTCAAAACTCTAATAATTTCATTATTTTTACATGGGCCGATTTATATATATATACACTTAAGTGTATAATTCGTCTTAAACTCGCGTAATTAGTACAAATTACATTTGTATCATCAAACTAGTACCACAAGCAACAAGATTTACCACACAAGCAAGAAATACTCAAATGACTATAATGGCATTTAATGTAGTCCAGTACATGCATGCATACACAAACCATATCTTTTTCATTTTAGCAAAACATATACATTTAGCATTTGGTAACACCATTAAACATCACAAGAACATGATATGAACAAGATTAGAAAAGTTTTGATGATGGCTTACAAAGGGTGTGTTTTTACGTGGCTAGGCAAGACCAAAGGAGACCCAAATTGCTTCAAATTTACCCAAATCACGTTCCGATTAACCCAAAACACTTGAATATATAACCCAATTAACTTGAACTTCAACAAAAAATCTATGGATCTTGTGTTCTTATGATTTTCGGCCAAGAGAGTATTTAGGAAGAAGATAAGATGAGAAAATATGATCAAGGTAAGTCAGGTGATAAAAAGAAAGGTAATATACCTATTTAAGGTAAATATTTTGTGTAATAGAGTGTATTTAAGGTTTTAGGGTGATTTTTTTTTTCTAGCGGGGGAGGGGTATGTGTGTGGCCGGTTATGGGTATCCAAGGGAGGGGGAAAGAATAATTTTACTCCTCGTTGGTGTATCGTGTGTCGGTTTAAGCTTAAATGTTACCGTAACGTCCCGATTTGACGTTTTTGGACACGTACACGTAAAATAAAGTTTTTAGCCACGTTTTTGTTAGAAATGTAATAAAATTTCATTAATGACTCAAAAATATATTTACTTGACTGTTACTATAGGTACTGTGGTGTCGGTTCGCGTGCGGCGTTGTTTTTCAGAAAAATGTGAGAAAGCTCTCAGTAAATTACGAAACTTGTCAGTAACTATCCGAAATGGAATATTTTATGCTTAATGACTAAAAAAGGCTTTTTCAGTAGTGATTATAAGCTACAGTGTGAAGGACAGCTCCCGAAAATGTTCAGAAATGCACAGAAACATACAGAAATATGCAAAAATGCATAAAATACTCAAATCAAATATAATAAATAGAAATTTATTATAAAATTAGTTTATGAAAATTACCATTTGTCACACAATGACACACGAACTAACACAAAGTTCTAATCTAGATACAACACTCTACGGACTTACACTTTTGTCTAGTTACACCCTAACACACCTAATCATGACTCACACACTAGTCGGATATACAATCTTACACTATATAAAAATGAGAGAATTGGAGGAAGAAGAGAATCGCAACACTTGTTACGTTTGTATGTGGACTTAATTAACAATTTGATTCTTGATGACTTCGAGTGTTGTTCTCTTGCACTTTGATATAGAGGATGAGAGAATCACTTCTAAACACATATCGACATGTTATAGTGATCAAAGAAGGGAGAAGAAAGAACATAATGTTTCCGTGCTAAGAGGGTTGGTTTTGCTGAGAAAACAGTTCAATATTTATAGCCACCAGGAGGAGCGAGGGACGGTTGATGAGTGTGTAAATACTCATCATTTTTGTCCCATTTAAACTACAAAAACAACTGAAAACACACAGATATGTCATATAATACTGGAAATATTCTTGGATTGTGTTTTTATGTGTTTCAGGTACAAAAGGATTGAAAACAGATGAGAAATGAGCAAAATTTGCAGAATTGGCAAAATCAGTCCCTCATCTTTCAAGAATTGTCAGAATTAATCCCTGGAAGATTTAGTTTGAAGAAAAGTTAACAACAGTCCCCCAGGAATCAAGGAATGACATTTATGACCCTTGGAGTGCAAATTTCAAAGTTTGGCAAAAATGGCCCCTCAAGTTTGAATTTTGGCAGAATTAGTCCCTGGATGTCTCATTTTGGAAAATATTCAATTATGGTCCTTATATAATTGAATTATGGCAAGAAATATCCTTAGATTAACTTTGGTAGATTTGCAGAACAGGCCCCTCATTTTTAGCAAAATTACACATTTGGTCCGTGTGTTTTACATAGCTAAAACCAAACGGGCCCTTGTTTAATTATAACCCAACAAACAAAACCCTCCACCCCTTTATCCAACCCAGTCCATCCACCCATTTCCCAGGCCCAACATCCCTGGCCCAAAACCAAAACAAAACACCCCGTTTATATAACTTCCCCCCATGGTCAAATAAGTCAACCCTCACCTTCTCCCTCCCACTTGCCTGACCTGCAACTGCTCACCCCCATCACCCCAGCTTACCTCTCCCACTCCATGTCCCCTCCTGCCTACCACTAACTCCAAAGTGCATTAATTGCTTTTAAAAACCTCCAAGTTACCAGCTATGACTTTTGGCGCCAAAATGCATTTTAAATGCCAGGATTGAATTTAGCCATCCAATGGCTAGGATTTATGATAGGAAAGATTCAGAGGGCCCTTGGAAACCTAATTGGTCAATATAAACAAGCCAAAGCAGAGAGAATAAGGAGTAGTAGTTTATTAGCAAAATTTTCATGTCGTTTAAAACTCACTTAGCTTTTTAAATTTCAATTGTAGCTTTCCTAGTGTTTTCTTAGCTTTATTAGTGTAACTCAATCTTTGTTAATCAAAGAATCAAGTTCTATGTTGTTAAATTTAGTATATCATTCAAAATAGCTCAAAACTCCTTTATAGCTTATTAGTTGTTGAAATGTGTTGTTCTCTGTTCCTTTGAGCTCATTTTAGCTCACTTTTAAGCTTTTATAAGTTTCTCAAGCATAGTAAATAGTTTAGGTAAAAAAAACTCAAAAATACTCAAAAATCACAAAAAATAGTTGAAAAATTAAAAATCATGAAACAAGGAAGAAGAAAGCTGGAGCAGGGTATATATTGGATGGCCTTGGTTTTAGTGCTTATTGGGAAGCTATAGGAAGTGTTCTTCGGTCTTGGTTCCTTGTTTCTAAGCTGGAATGCTCCTGTAAGCTTATTTCTCAATTTTTGCATTTAACTTTATAAGTACTTACTAGCTGCTTTTCTTTGTGATTTTATGCTTATTTGGTGTATTATAGTTAATACATTGCTTAATATCTCATGCTTGTTCATTGAATCTCTTGGTTGCTTAGTTTATCATTTTAACTGTCAAAATAACATGTTTATGATTCATAAGTATTTGTTGTTAATGTTGGTGTTTATGTGTTTAATATAGCTTCTTATATCATTATAAGTCTTTATGAATTAGCTGCACGGTCTAAATCAATGATTTGGCTTAAAAATCATAAATTCAGTCAAATAGAGGTGTGTTTGGATTTGCTGATTTAACTGTGATAGAAGATGTTTTTGTTGTTGTTCATTGTTGAGACATGATTCTTTATGTTCATTTAGGTCAGTAACATCATAAAACTCATAGGTCTTTAATAAAAAAAGTCAAAAATCCATTCTAATCTCCATTTTTAGTTAACTGTTAGGAATTTAAGTTCAATTTCTCATCAAATCATTACATTAGTTGTTAAAGTAGCTTAATTCAGTCATTTAGTAGCTTATTACATCATATTAGGTTATCTAGGATAGATTAAAACTCACCAAAGTCAAAATTCTCAAAAATCTTAAAAGTCAAAATTTGCATAATTGTTAGAAAATTCATTTTTGCTAAGATTTTTCATGTCCTCAATTTTAATCCTATGAATCAGAATTTTTGGGATATTAAAGATATTTAGCTAAACTTTTGATTCCATATTTTTGATTATTTTTAGCATTTTTTCTAAGTGCTTATTCAACTGCTTCTTTGAGCCTGTTTTCAAAAAGAGTGCCCTGAACCAGGGGACTTGTGTGCATAAGCCCATTTCCTTTGACCATAGCTTGTTCATCAGTTGAGCTTATGATGAGATTTGGGTGTTTTAGAAACCCCACAGTGCTAGCTACTTATTCTTGTGCTTATTTGTCAATATGGTGCTTATTTGAGTGCTCAATCCTAGCCTCCAAGTAACCTCACTGACTCAGTCACATTGACTCATCAGTGTGACAAGAGTAGTTTCATAAGCCCTTTTAGAGCTTATTTGTGAAGGTTAGTCTGAGTCCTTGGGCTTTTTGGTAAGCTCATATACCCAGCTTTTCACATCCAAGCTTATTTTGAGCTTTTGAGCTTGTGTACAAGCTTAAATTTGGCCAGCATTTTCCCTTTTCAAGTTTGTTTGTGTTGTGGATTTGGATATTGCTTATTTGAGCTTTTTGTCTTATTCTATTGTGATTTTTGGTTTGTTTTAGCTTATTTGCATTAACTTTGGTAGCTTTTAGCGTATTTCTTCCTTGGTTCAACAATTGTAGCCTTATAGTTAGCTTCTCAAAATCAAAAAAATCCACTTAAGCCTTAAAATCTTAATTGTGGTGGAATTAAGCTCCAACAGAGCTTAATTTTGTGTTTTTAAAAAGTTTGTTTTCATATAAGTTGGTTCTTGTTAAGTGTTTTATAGATTTGTAAAAGAAAAAAAAATAATAATAATTGCAAAAAAGTGCAAGAGGTGGGATTCGAACCCTGGACCTCCTGCACACAAGCACACACAACACCACACGCTACTACCATCTGCCCTTGGGTCTTTTTCAGTTATATATTTGCAAAATTTATATTTAAACTAGTGTTAGAATTTTAAGCTTATTTGGTTAATAGACTGCTTATTAATAAGCACTTTGGGTTTTTCATATTTTTCTTAGACTTCTGCTATTGCTAAGTATTTTTAGAAAAAATTTCATAATTTTAAAAATTAGTTTAGTATTTTTAATAATTAAAATTAATTTAATTAGTAATTAATTAATTAAAAAGTCAAAAATATAATTTTCTTTTTTTTTCTAAAATTTTCTTTTATCATTAGGATTCAATAAAAGTAATTTTCATACCCGTGGGATTTATATTGCTCACGTTTCACTTTTTATTTCGTGCGTTTACGTTTATTTTAATTTAAACGTATGTTTTTAAGTTTTAAAACGTTTTAGGTTAATTTGATTTCACGTTATTGTTAATATTGTTTGTTTAAGTTGATTTGTTCATATTTGCTTAGTATAGTCTCTTAATCCACTATTTTGTTTACCCATTCAAACTCACTCGATCACAAGATGTTTTTAATACAAATTCACACCTCGCTGGGACATAACGACCCGGGAAAACACTGTATTCCGGGGAGATTGTGCACAAGTAGTTTGACCTAATTGACCATTTATCTTGGTTAGTTTGGACTGACTGTTTGAGGCCAATCAAATTTTGGTGCCGCTGCCGGGGAGGTGTGCTGCGTATAACGTATTGAAGTATCGTGATTTTGAAATCCACTCTTTGTATATTTACCACCTTTGTATATTTTCATATAAACAAAACAAATCGTGAAGTTAATTCGTTTGACGGATCGATTACCAAAAATATCGTATTCACTTTTCAAGAACATACAAAAAACACTAAAAATATTTTTCTTTCCCTTTTCATAATTCACTTTCCTGTGGGAATTCTTAGAGTTGTTTTCTAGTGCATGCGCGCTCATTCACAATCGAGACGAAATCATCAACTTAGAAACGTAACTGAGTTACGTTCTGTTGTTGAGGATCCCGTTCCGGTAATGGACGGAGACGGAGACCGAGAACATCCGAAGGATGATGCAGCTCCCGATCTCCGAACGATGGATGAGTTGTGTCAACCCACAATGCAAGGAAGGGGTGGGCCCATTGCCCCCCTTAACATCGCGGCTACTGATTTTGGACTAAAGCATCACATGATACAGCTAGTCCAGAATTCGTGCCAATTTCACGGTTTACCTGGTGACGATGCAAACAAGCATCTTGATAAATTTCATACCGTCACCCAAAGCATGAAACAAAATGGTGTCTCCGATGACGCCCTTCGTCTATACCTCTTTCCTTATTCTCTAACCCATCATGCCAGTGCATGGCTTGATCGACTTCCCAAGAATTCGATTCACACTTTTCATGAGATGGTTGCTAAATTTTTAGCCAAATACTTTCCACCATCCATGGTTACCAAGTTACAAAATGACATTAGTAACTTTCGTCAGCTTCCTCACGAGTCTTTGTTTGAAGCATGGGAACGCTATAAGCTTTTAATCGATCGGTGTCCAAACCATAACATGTTACTTGTCACCCAAATAGATACCTTCTATAATGGTTTGACATTGAGACACCGAGACATACTCAATGCTGCTACTGGTGGGACCTTTATGAAAAGGCGTCCCGAAGAGTGCTACGACCTCATTGAAAACATGACTGCCCACCATAACTTTTGGGATTCCTCAGCTGAGAGGGATGAGTCATGTAAGTCTATCACTCCAGTATCTTCTGAAATAGCGGCTCTCACTAAAAAGTTTGATGATTTGTCCACTGCTGTGTTGAGAATGCATCAATCAAATCAAAATGTCAATCATCAATTCAAAGTTGTTAATCAAAGTTGTGAGACTTGTGGAGGTCCACATCCATATTCCGAGTGTCCAGCCACCGGTGGCTACGCTCAAGAGAACGTATCTGCTACTCAAGGTTCCTATAATATGGGAGGTAATGGTTACCAACCACAAGGAGACCGTAATCTTCTCAGCTATCGTTCTAACAATTACATTGGACCACCCGGTTTCAACCAAAACCAAAATGTCCAAAACCGTAACCAAACCCAAAACCAGAATCGAATGAACCAAGGTTACCAAAACCAATGGAATTTCAATCAAAACCAAAACCAAGGTTTCCAAAACCAAGGAAACTTTAACAGAAATCAAGGTCAAAACAACTTTCAGGGAAACAACTTTCATGGACATGGCAACCAAAATCAAGGAAATTTTCAAAACCAAAGTTCCAAACAAAACAACCGAGCTCAAAATTTTCCTAACCAAACTCAAGCCATTCTCCCAGCTCAATCATCATCTGATGAGTTGTTGAAACAATTCATGAAATCCCAAGAAGAAACAAACAGGTTGTTGGTCAGTCAGATCACAGAACTCAAGAAGTCTTTAAATGATCAACCCTCGGGCTCAGGTACTTTACCTAGCAACACGATCGCTAATCCGAGGGGCAATGCAAAGGCGATCAAAACCAGAAGTGGTGTTTCATATGATGGACCCACGATTCCTACTACATCTTCTTCTTCTCCTCCCAAGGTAGTGGAACGTGAACCTGAGGCGACAAAGAACAAAGTGCAATTTACTAGCCCACAAAGTACCGCACATGTCCATCCTCAAGTTGTCCCAAAACCCAAATCCAAACCAGGAGTTGTTTTTGAACCCTCAGAAATCCCAGTTGAAATCCCTAAATCCAAACCTTCAATACCTTATCCATCACATTTAAACGAGCAAAAGCTCCAAAAGCTAGTCATCAAATGGACAAGTTCTTTCAAATCTTTCAAGATTTGCATTTTGACATAAGCTTTGCGGATGCTATCATTCTGATTCCCAAGTTTGCATCAACAATCAAAAGCTTGTTAAGCAACAAGGAAAAGCTGTTTGAAATGGCTAAAACTCCATTAAACGAGAACTGCTCATCAGTTCTATTAAAAAAGCTTCCTGAAAAGCTTGGAGATCCTGGAAAATTTCTCATTCCTTGTGTTTTTCCGGGAATGGTTGAATGCTTTGCCTTGGCCGATCTTGGCGCTAGCATCAACCTGATGCCTCACTCAGTATGTAAGAAACTTTCTCTTCCTGAACTTACTCCTACCTGCATGACTCTTGAGCTTGCAGATCGCTCCATATCTCGTCCCCGTGGCATTGCTGAGGACGTATTTGTGAAAGTAGGAAAGTTCCATTTTCCAGCTGACTTTGTGGTTGTTGATTTCGATGCTGATCCGAGAGTTCCTCTCATTCTTGGAAGAGGATTCCCAAGAACGGGCCGTGCTCTCATTGATATCTTTGAACAGGAAATCACTCTGCGTGTTGGTAATGAAGCGGTTACCTTTAACCTTGATCAAACTTCGAGGTACTCCTCAAATTATGAATCTGAGTCGGTTAACCGAATAGATTTCATTGATGTTGCTTCTGAGGAGTACACTCAAGAAGTCCTTGGTTTTTCTCCGAGTGGGAGTCCCACTCCATCTTCTGAACCTATCATAGCTGACTCTTCCCCTTCTCTCACTCCGTTTGAGGGAAGTGACTTCCTTTTGGAAGAAGTCGAGGCTTTTCTTGCCCAAGATAGTTCAATTTCGCATGAAGTTGATGATAACTATCTTGATTCTGAGGGGGATATTCTTGTGCTTGAAATGCCGATCCATCACCCCCTCTTCCTCCAAAAGAACTTCATAAAGAGGAAATCAAATCTGTTGAAAAATCTGATGATCCTCCTGAGGTCGAACTCAAGGAATTACTACCTCATCTCGAATATGCATTTTTGGAGGGTACTGATAAATTACCCGTTATAATTGCTAAAGACTTGCAAGATGAGGAAAAGACTGCTCTCATAAAGGTTTTAAAGTCACACAAGCAAGCGATTGCTTGGAAACTCTCAGACATCAAGGGTATTAACCCAGAATTTTGTACACACAAGATTTTAATGGAGGATGACTTTAAACCAGTAGTTCAACATCAAAGAAGGGTTAATCCTAAAATTCACAAGGTTATCAAACAAGAGGTTCTCAAACTTCTTGATGCCGGATTGATTTACCCTATCTCTGATAGTCCTTGGGTGAGCCCCGTTCACTGTGTTCCTAAAAAGGGTGGCATTACTGTTGTCACAAATGATGAAAACGAGTTGATTCCAACTCGATTGGTTACGGGATGGCGCGTGTGCATTGACCAACGTAAGTTAAATGAAGCCACCCGTAAAGACAACTTTCCTTTATCATTCATGGATAAAATGCTCGAGAGATTAGCGGGAAAGGAGTACTATTGTTTCCTAGACGGTTTCTCGGGTTACTTCCAGATTCCCATTGATCCACAAGATCAAGAAAAGACCACATTTACATGCCCCTACGAAACGTTTGCCTACCAACGTATGCCATTTGGCTTATGTAATGCTCCAGGCACATTCCATAGGTGTATGATGGCCATATTCCACGACATGATCGGGAAAACTATGGAGGTCTTTATGGATGATTTCTCGGTCATTGGGGATTCTTTCCAAACATGTCTCTCCCATTTAGAAAACATGCTCAAACGTTGTGAAGATACAAATCTTTGTCTAAATTGGGAGAAGAGCCATTTTATGGTCAAAGAGGGCATTGTCCTCGACCATAAGATTTCTAAGAACGGGATTGAGGTTGACAGAGCTAAAGTTGATGTCATTGCTAAACTGCCTCCTCTCACAACCGTCAAAGGTGTTAGAAGTTTTCTCGGTCATGCCGATTTCTATCGTAGATTCATTCAAGATTTTTCTAAAATCTCCCGGCCTATGACCCATCTCCTTGAGAAAGAGACTCCTTTCATCTTCTCACCTGAGTGCATTGAAGCTTTTCAAACTTTGAAGAAAAAGCTTACTGAAGCGCCCATCTTAGTTGCCCCCGACTGGGACTTACCTTTTGAGCTCATGTGCGATGCAAGTGATTTTGCTATAGGTGCAGTCCTGGGGCAACGAAAAACAAAACATTTTCAGCCCATACATTATGCAAGTAAAACTATGACCGAGGCTCAAACTCATTACACCACAACAGAAAAAGAATTATTAGCCGTGGTGTATGCCTTTGAGAAGTTTTGGCCGTACTTGATCTTGACTAAATGCGTAGGGTATACGGATCACTCAGCTCTGGAATATCTCTTTGCAAAACAAGATGCAAAGCCGAGATTGCTCCGTTGGGTTCTCCTCCTACAAGAATTTGATATCATTATACGTGATAAAAAAGGAATTGAGAACCTAGCTGCTGATCATCTGTCCCGATTAGAAATCCCTCACCAAGATGTGTTCGAGAAAAAGGAAATAAATGAAACGTTTCCTCTCGAGACACTCAATGCGGTTTCTTTTCGTGGTGATTCTACTACCCCATGGTTTGCTGACTTTGCAAATTACCATGCAGGTAACTTTGTTGTGAAAGGGATGTCGTCCCAACAGAAGAATAAGTTCTTCAAAGATGTGAAACACTACTTCTGTGACGACCCCTACTTGTTCAAAATCTGTGCGGATCAAGTCATCCGGCGATGTGTTTATGGTCAGAAAGCCATTGATATTCTTAAGGCTTGCCATGCTGGACCCACTGGGGGACATCATAGTCCCAACTACACCGCCAAAAATGTGTTTGATTCCGGATTCTATTGGCCCACAATTTACAAGGATGCCCATGACTTAATCAAAACTTGTGACGCTTGTCAACGTCACTGGAATATTTCACAAAAGAACGAAATGCCACAAAATGCCATTCAAGTTTGTGAAATCTTTGACATATGGGACATTGACTTTATGGGGCCATTCCCATCTTCTCGAGGAAACAAATATATACTCGTGGCTGTTGACTACTTGTCAAAATGGTTTGAAGCGAAAACATTACCCACCAATGATGCCCGAGTAGTTGTGAAGTTTTTGAAATCTCTTTTTGCTCGCTTTGGAACTCCACGTGCTATCATAAGTGATCGCGGTACACACTTTTGCAATGACCAATTCGCCAAAGTCATGCTTAAGTATGGTGTAACTCACCGTCTTTCTACCGCGTATCACTGATGCGTGGTTTTGCAACCTTGCAAAAGGTTTTACCTCTCAAGGGATCTTGATAAGCTTGCAATCCCCACCAGGTAGTGTACTTGACCGATCTAGTATAGTGTAGTGGCAAGTACCGGGGGATTGATCGTTCTATCGGGGAATAGTGTTCGTTAGGATTGAAAACTACTCTAATTAGGTCTAAGGGTGAGGGATGATTCTTTTTGTATTTTTATATTTTATGAAAGCAAGTAAAATCTCGGTTTTGAAGGAGTGGGCGGAATTAGTTGCTAGTCAACTAACCCAAATAACTACAAATGCAATGAAAATAAAATAACAAGATAGTAAATGTGAGAAAAACTTATATGGAGAAAAACGTGTTCACTTAGATTTCATTACTCCCTAGCTATCTTTCATTGATTGAGTAGTTTGTTACAATTGCGTGGATGACGGGTTGTATTCCTTAATACCATTCGTGGGGGTGTGTATGTCCTTCCCCAACTCTATAAGATTATATCTCTTCCTATGACGACGCGTTAAGTATCCTATCATGGCGTCATTAATGTTCTCTTATGCATTAAATACAACCAATTAATCGTAGTACACATCCAATTCATGTTTCTTAAGACGTCAAGCAAGTTACCAATAGGAAGTTAGCCAATTTTCTTAAGCCTAACATTGATATCACCCATCCAACACAATTAATAACAAACCATCAACCAACAATCAAGAGCTAGGTTTCATTACATCTAAGCAAACACAAAAATAACCTAGCCTAGCATGTTAATGTAAAGACAAGCTGATGCGCGGGATTGCGACCACGCAAAAGGTTTTACCTCTCAAGGGATCTCAAGAGGCTTGCAATCCCCACCAGGCAGTGTACCTGACCGATGTAGTATAGTGTAGTGGCAAGTACCGGGGGATTGATCGTTCTCTAGGGGAATTGTAGGATACTCATAATCTTAAACACGTATGGTCTTATGTTTGTGGTTCGAATTCAAGAAGAAAAACAAGTAAAGAAGTTAGAGAGAGAAAGTAGAAGTTGGGAGCCTTTAGAGAGAGAAACACAAGATATTAGATTGATATGTGTGAAAGGTCCAACCTTCTCCACATGTGGAGAGGGGTATTTATAGTTACAATAAACGCTCTCCTTCGAGCTGTGGATCAGGCGTACAGTGGGTAAAGACCCGTCCATCCTCCACGGTGTTACTTAAACTAAACTAATTACTAACTAATATAATAAATACTATGAGCTACAACATGCTAAACATTACTCGGGGTGACCGAATCTTCTTATATAAAAACGTATTCCTAACAGTCTCCCCCTAAGAGAGGTCACCCCGAAAATTAAGACATTAAGCTTTGAAGTTCAGCAACTAAATCTTTGTCGATATCTTTGTAGCTCATAGCCTTTGATTCTTCATCGTCAGGAACTTTGTGCTTTCAGCAGTGGACTCTAGATGACTTGTTTAATGTGTTGGATGATCTTTGACATAACTTCGAGTTCATCATCCAGATGAGTATCTTTAAGCCATCTTTGAGCAGCAACGTCTCTATGTGATTTGAACGACTTTGTATTGGCATGCTCACACTTTTCAGGATCATGATCTTCTTCATCAGAGTTGTGGAAGCATAGTTAAAGCCCATACAATGATCATGATTTCTTTGAGTTAGATGTTGAAGTGTGAACATGAGGTGAAGAATCGACATCTTTTCAGCAATCCGCAACAATCGCCAGGTTCTGTATCTCCGGTGGGTGTACGCCTTTCCAACATGCTCATACATCTTTGTTGAGTGCATTTCCATGGTTGAACAGTTCTGAATACTCCTTTTAGATGTTGGTATGAGCATGTGGAACTAGAGTGATGGTGGTGAAAATGATAAGGTTGGTATGTTAAGCTGCATGAAAATTGGTTAGTAATAAACATACCAGCACTTACAGGTTCGGACTTCGAGATCGTCAACAGCATAGTGTGAAGACTTTCTCTAATCCTTACCAAGGCCGTTCCCAATCGGATACCCTCGAAAGGGCTTTCACTGACATACCGTAGTACATCAACAATTGGGTGAGTCGCTAGAGATCACCCCACGACTGTAGACCTTTTGAAACACCACCGCGAACACTAAGCGTAACCCACAAGGAGTTACCGAAGCGACCTGCTTTCAGGGCTATTTGATATTGACCCTGGCAGGAGTTTCCACTCAATCACTGGGATATACATATGTATATTCCCTCATAAGTGTTCTTGGCAGATTGCTAAGATCTGCGAAGGACTCGATCTATTACAACTGGTGTCCATAGTGTTGAACAACCAGTGTACAGACTAAGTGTACCTAAGAGATCTTTTGATGCATCTCGTGGCTCTAGACTCGATAACTACAAATTGGTTATCCTATGCGGAGACTAGGGAGGGGTCTTCTGCTTCAATATCAACCATCTCTAAGAGACGAGTTGATAAATTACACCGGTTCCCCGTGAGAATGAAACAAGCTCTTTTAAGAGAACTTGAGTGGTTGGAAGGTTTAGTGCAGTGCGTCACTGGGTCCATGACGTCTTGTCTTCAATACCAGTGTTACCTTAGTAACAACCAGTAGCAGATGAGTTGAACCCGGTTTCTGCCCTAAGGTTGAATAATTGGAGGGCTATTTCTTTTCACCCTTTCTCATTTCATTTCTTTTTAATTCTTCAACCCCTTCAGTGCTTACCGAGACTTCATCACTAGAACCTTGTTGGGTTTGTTCCAGTTCTAGCTCTATCTCAGTCGGCACTCTTCCCTTTCTCACTTTTTTCCTTTTTTTTAATCAATCCTAAGGACTTCTAATCTATCTATTGGATTGTCCGTGGGAAGATCCCTCCGGTTCTGGTGGATCATGGGAACATATACCTAACCTTACCATCCTTATAACTCCATGCATTAAATTAAAGTGGTCCGTCTTTTGGTATCTTTCCACAATCTCCATATAACCAAATCATTGAAAGTTCTCTCAAGGTTTTTATGATCAAGAAACTCATTTTTTGCTAACACCTTGAGAGTTTTATGATTTTTCAAATGCTCCCCCTTAACATGTGTTCATAGGTTATAGGTAGAAATTTGCACATGTCGGGGTGAGTTGCACTTTTGAATTGATCCATTCTTAATAGACATATACCCGAGGGACACGTTTACGTTGCTTAGTTAAGGGGATCCATTATCAGCTTTTAGGTGACAACTAGCCCTAATAACTAACTTGAAGTTGTTAACGTTCCTTAATAAGGAAGTTAGACCCGTCAAAGTATACATCTAAGAAGAGTTTCTCGAAACGGTACATTCTACTTGGACAAGTCCTCTTCGAGACACGCTTACATCACTGGTTAGACCAGCTTGAAATTATTACCCGGCCAGGACAAGTCCTTTCGATTGATGACAGTTTTTTTGTTTCGTCAATTCATTGGTTAAGTCTGAGTCACGCTCACATAAGATGCCACATTGCCAAAGATGCCAAAATTTTTAATCACCACAAGCCATTTTGCTCCCCCTCAATATGTGCACCGGTTTATCATCAAAAAGGTTTAGCACATATTGGGGAGCATATATATATACTTTTAAGTCCAAATCATCACTTTTTATCAGATTTCATATTTAAATCACATTCTCTCCCCTGATCATAAAATTTCAAATCATTTGAGATTTTGTGATCCCAATTGATTTAAATGAGTTTAGAAACTTGGGAGAAAATGTGGTCAGATTTTAACATGTACTGATTATGAGACGACTTAATCACTGCTGCTGGTGCACAAAGTTTTGAAAGGTGCAGAAATTTTGAGCAAATACGGTCCCCCTCAATTAATGACCCGTTTTCTATTTAAAGAGCTGTAGTCATTACATTGAGTGGTAGGTATTTGTGAAAATTTAAGTCTAATAGCCACCTTGTAAACCACAAAATCTCTCTTGAAGAATCTTAAGACGAGAGAGAGTTTGGGATGAAAGAAGACTTATCTTCTTTTTCTAGAAATAATGCACTGAAACGTACATTATTTCGATACATCCGCACACAGTGAAAGACACAAATATCCAAACATTCATTAATGCATGTACGGTAATACAATGTTTACATGATACAACTATTACATTGCCCTACAAAATAAATGAACCATGGAAATATCAAAAGGAAGACCGAAGGATCAATCAGTTCTTCGCAGAAGAATGTAGTCTCCTTCACGAAGTCTACCACCCACGTAACACTCCAGACTTCGAAATATTCTTCTCAGCTTCAATCTTTTTCGAATGGCGTGAAGAAATTTGTTGTTGAGAATCAAATCTTGGTCCGTCCAATGTTCCGTATACCTTCTTGCCCTTGTTGAGTAGATCTGATACTCTTTTACTCTGAAGTCCAAAGCCTCATCAGCCAAATTCAAGGTACCATCACTGTACTTGTGCAGTTCCTTGAGGCGCATGACTATAGGGATGTTGTACCTGTCTCTGAATATCACAGCCATCGGAGAATCAATGACCGTATAATCGGGTACTGGTTCCAAATCAACAACTTCCCATTGAGGTTTTGTGAGATTAAGTTGCGTCTGATAGCTCTCAATCCCAAGCTGAAAGTCTTCAACACGTTTTCCTATGACAAGACTCCTGATCCAGTGTAGCACAACAAACACAAGTGTCTTCTTCTCATGTGAGGCTAGATGATGCAGTTTGCCTTGTAGATGTAGAAGGTACAAGTATTCGAAGTCAATGGGTCGAAGATGCTTAAAATCACCCTCAGAGATTGTGTATTCCTTGAGATAAGCCCGACGAAGAACGATGCTTTTCAAGTAGTCATACCCGTATATGGAGTGAATCTGGACATTGACAACACTGATGATTTCGAGTGGAGATCGAACAGACTTCCGATCACCTTTTGCACGAAATCTGTCGACATAGAACTGTTGTTTCTTCAACCACCAATGCGAGATCCCAAGAGAGGCGGCGACATCATATTCACATTCTTCATTAATCCACATCCCATCTGGTACTAGCTGTTCCAGTCCGACATCTTGATAGTATGCAGCTTTCATCTTAGTGATGGACAAGGCATATCTACACTACTTGCTACCAAGTTTTAGATATTCCAAATCCCTATTAAAGAAGAACTCGGCTTGAATCGTGACATGGCCTGGGGATCTACCCAGAGGAAGTGGTTTTCTGAGGTTGTAATTAGTGATTCCTTCATCGACTAGATCGTTGAACATCTTATGACACTCCTCCATCTGATATTGAAGATGATGCACATCGGAATGAAAGACTTTGACAATATTGTACGCAGGAGCTTCCAGATCTTTCTGTGTCAGCTCCGAGATTCCTCGCTTATCACAGAACCACTTGATGAATGTACCCATATCCCCAGTTTGTGCAAGTAACGAGTTTTCAGCCGGGGGTACGAAACTGCTAGTGATGGCCTTGATCCAGTTGTTATCGGAGACTATTAGACTCGAGGGAGAAACGGACCAGGCCGGCTCAGGAGTAGGGGGTCGATCAGCATCAGGCTTCAAACAAGATTGCATTTCTTCCTTAGTCAATGCAATAGAAGGCGTTTCATCAACTCTGGTAAGTGATTTCCACCACTTCTCTTACCTAGGAATGTGAGCTGTGGATGCATCATCTTCATCGTCTTCCGAGGAAACATATGGATCAGGTACGATTGATTCTTCATTTATTACCTGATTGTCATGAATTGGAGAACCAAAGGATGTTGTTCCCGTGTCAATGGTTGTCCATGCATCATAGATGACGTGTCTGGCATGCTTGGATGATGGTGACTTCTTAGACTTGTCTGTGGATTGCTTCTTTGTCGTTCAAGATGTAGGTGGTGTCGTAGACTTAGAGTGAGGAGCTTTTGGTTGCCCCGATGTTCCTGTAGGCCCAGATGGACCCGACGGTGGAGGTGGTGGTGGAGGATGCCGTGGTGAGTCTGATGGAGGTGTTGATTGACTCTGTTGTTTCCTTTTCCTCTTTCGCTGCTTCTCCATCTCTTGTTTGTGCAAGTCGGCATTATCTTGCAGAAGGGAGGCTTCTAAGGCTTCATACAATCTTCTATGTGCTTCATGCCCTTGGTACTGTTTGTTCTCATACAAGCGCTCTTGGAGGAGTTCTTTCATATCAATAGTGGGTAGATCTTTAAACCGTGATCTGAGCGGAGCTTCCATGGCAAAGTTGACAGCTTCTTCTACTTGATAATAGACGGCAATTGTAATTAGATTATCAAGATTGAGCTGTTCTAACTTATGCAGCCGGTCACCGTGATTTTTCAGGGTTTGAGGTAACTTGAGTTCCTTCACACCTTTTATCACCTTTTCATGTTCTGACAATTTCTCGTTGATGGTAGCATTGTCCAAGACAATATCTGCAGTGACTTGTCGAACATCGTCAACCTGTGTTGCCAGACTTGCAACAGTGGCCACAGGTGTCGGTGTTACGGTAGTAGTGGTTACAGTGGCTTGTGAGGTGATAACAGGTGTGGGGATAACCGGAGTGGGACCCGTTTTGGTAGGAGCAACCTTAAGTGTTGGAGTTGCCATGGTGGGAACGGTTGAGGTATCTTGTTGAATTGGGATGTCCACCATTGAAATAGCTTCCCCATGATCATCACTTGTCTTGTCTAATTCAGTCTCAGCGGGCTTGTCAACCAGAAATTGCTCACCAAATGTCTCTAGATTCTTGAAAGAAGCGAGAGTACCCGTTGAGCTATCAGGTTCCACCGCGAGTTCATGTTCATCAGATTTAAGCATAACCTTTTCTTGTGCATCGGGTAAACTTGAGATATAAATTCATCATGAAAAGTAACAAGTGGTGGCTCTGTCAATGTTTCCTGTTCCTGAAGGGGTTTGTCACCAGTTCTAATCTTTGACACATTGTCTAACTCCTCAGTTTTTAGTGACGAAACAGTTTCAGCAACTTCCTCCCTTTCTTCCTGCTTGTCAGATTCAGATGCACTAGACTCAGCACGTGATTCCAAGCTTGGTGAATGTGAAACGGTCTTATCAAGTGAGGCAACTGTGGCAAAAGGTTCTGGAGAACGTCTTTTGAGGATGTATTGGGAAGCTGCAGATTTGGATGCTAGAGATGAGATCTTTAACAGTGTGTGAGCTGCCTGTTCCTCAATGACAATCTCTTTGCCTTTTCCCTCAACATGCTGAACTTGTGGTAGTTTCCCAGAGTCAGGTTCTTTGATGCTTACACCTCCGACTGGTGGTTTGACCGAGTCTTTGAGACTTTCCAGTACAGCTTGTTGAATCATTGCTGATTCTTCCAGAGATGTGTGTTCAGGTTTGGGATCATCAACATTCGTAATCTCCTTAGTCTTGGTCTTCTTTGATCCTGATTTCAAGTCTTCACTACCATGCTTAGGCTTTTTGGTACGTTCTGAGGATGTCGATGAAGCAGATTTACTTTTGCGTTTCTTAGAAGTGGATTTGCTAGACTTTGTAGATTTAGATTGTGTGCTTGCTGCCGTGTCATGACTTGCAGTCAACAGCTTGATGTACTCATTGTAGTATGGAGCTTCGAGTATACTGCGGGTGAGTAGTGATTCTGGTATAGCCATGCCAAAGATTATGTCAGAGGTTCCTTTTGCTGCATATTTAAGGAATCCAACAATGCTTTCATCTGAAGACTGATGGAGTGCAGATCCGGATCTACGGGGAAAGCGGAGAGTTCTTTGGAGGTTGGCAATAATCATTTTGGTGAACCTGATACTTGGTATGAGGAGTTTGGTAGATTTCTTCTTGCTGTCCTTGTGTGCTGCTAGTTTGGCTTTGTCTTCCAGGAATGAGTGAACAGAATGAGTGAATTCTTCCCAGATTCGTTCAACATAGTCAATGTTCTTCCCTTTTACAATCCCCCAAAGGATCTGAAGTGAAGGTGCTCGGAGTCTCTCGTAGCCAGAGGTTTTACCCGTTAGACACAGGTTGATGAGAGAGATGATGGCTCTCCAAGGTTGGTGCATGTCATAAGTTGAGACTGAGGACAATGGGGTGACATCAGTAGGGTATCCCAGTTCATTCACAAAGTTCTTGAGAGCATCTGGATTAGGTGGAGCAGTGTATTCAATGTTGTCACCAGTGGGCAAGATCTGAAGTGCACTCCCAAGTGTCTCTTTGTTGATTGTCACCCAATGCTCATCAAGCTGACAGGTGCAAGTCCCAGTAGATCTGTTGTAGCTGATGGTGTTCCAGAATTGTTGGACATAAATTGATGGAATAGTTGTTGAAGTAGTGAAAGCACGGAAGAAAGATGTCTGTTTAAGAATATCCAAGGCAATTCTGAAGATTGGGTGATCCTAAGGTTTGTCAGCTTTCACATAACAGCTACTTCTCCCAATAGCAACCCAGTCTTTGAACGGTAGAATCTCATCATTGGTACGTGTAGGTGCTGGTGATCCCTCAACATTAGTGTCTGCCATTTTGTCTGCAATTACCAGGATTCACAAAGAAAAAGGCACAAGATGGCATGTATGTCAGAATAGAGTGAAATCTGACAATACTGCTGGTAATTGCCGGATGATACATGTAGAATACATAAAGGCAGATGACAAGACAATCATAATCACATACAGGCATCTGACAACAAGAAAAATATAGAGCAAACTACCACACATATCAAACCGCTGAAAGAACCAACCGCTGACACAGTAAATTGCTACCAATGCTAACCGCTACCCAAGCAAACCTCTGAACCAGCTAGCAGCTAGCAAAACTAACCGCCAACAATGCTAACCGCTAGCATAGTTAACCGCTAACATAACTAACCGCTAACTATGCTAACCGCTAGAAAAGCTAACCGCTAGAAAAACTAACCGCTAGAAAAACTAACCGCTAGAAAGACTAACCGCTAGACAAGCTAACCGCTAGAAAATCTAACCGCTAGAAAAGCTAACCGCTAGAAAAGCTAACTGCTAGAAAATCTAACCGCTAGAGAGAACTAACCGCTAGAAAGAACTAACCGCTAACAAGAAAAATATGGGCAAACCGCTATCAAGAAATATGGGCGAACCGCTGTCATGAACACCAAGCAACACTAACCCCCAGTCAACCCAAACAATTAAATGACCAATGAGCAAACATCATTATTTGAGAGAAACAAATAAGCACGAGATCCAACAACAATGATCAAGATCTAACACGTTAACACTCAACATAACGACTCAATAAAGGCATATACTCTAATCAAAATCTGAATCAACTGAGAAGGAGAACAATTAGGCACTTGAGACGTGAAAGTGAAACACATAAAGGCATTGCAAGTCAAAACACAATCATCCAATAACTAACCTATGATCAGAAAACCGAATTGGTGCCACGGACCCTACACAAAATCACATAAATCGCACATGATAAGTTACAAAACTAGAGCAAAGGACTAGGACAAGATACAAGCAGTGAGACATACCTAGAATTCTTAACAATTTTCGAAGGAAAAAGAAGAATGATGCAGCGGTTAAATCGAGGGAGAAAAGTTAGTGGTGGTTGTGAGAGAAAGATTTTTGTAAAAGTGAAAAAGTGAGGTAACCGCTGCTTTAAATAGTCCATAGATCATTTTCACAACCTGGCAAAACTAACCCTTCAACTTCACTAACCGCTAATCATTACCTCCCTTTGATTCATATACACTAAATCTTTTGACAACTTGGCAAAACTGACCCATCAACTATACTAATCACTAATCCTTAGCGTCCATAAGCATACACTTAAGCCGACACATACTCAAATCAAGACCAAGGCAAGCAGACACTTAAGCATGCATGAAAAAACTAGGAAATAAATTAATTAATTAAAAAAAAATCCACACATCCTCTCCCCCTCAAGCAATGACCTGATTGAATATTAGAGTGCATTGATTGAAGGTATACTTGCACGTTTCATAGTGGTATACCAATCATTAACTAGAGACACCCAGTGAACAATCACAATCAATTAAGCACATTACACTAACTAAGGTACCAAAAGTCATCATGAGCACGAATATGAAGTAATCCATGAGGAATATGCCTATGTGGTATGAGTTGCCATGTAAAGTAATGGCAACATTAGGACATGTTTAGAGATTCTGTTCGAACTTCATTTAAAGAGACGTGCCATTATTGAATGACATTTCTAGGTCCGTAAATGTTATCGATGCCAGAAATACATGCCTATGGAAGTATATAAATCAAATTATTAGAAGCTATTCACAAGTTAAAATAATGACTTTATTCTATATAAAGTGGTATATGTACAAGGATACGGGAGGAATAAACACAACAGGTTATTCCTTTCAAGGAAGTGAATGTCTGAATCCTGAGGAGAATTACTCAGGAGTCATGGAAAGGGCTATATCAAAGATGAGGAGTAAGATCTCGCAACATTGGAGATTTGTTTGTCTTAGGCCTCCAGGTTTTGTGCCTTCTCATGTAGTGAGTGAATGATGTACCTGCACTGTTTTCACAAACTTGATTGCATGCATATGGGTTAGTGACAACAATATCCGAACCCTTGGGGTTATCATAGTCAACCATGGTTTTGCCAATGGTAAGCATCCTACCGGTAGGCATCCACTTAAGTCCGGAGTTCTTAAAAATTCTACCAGTAGGAATCCACTTAAGGCAAGGTCTAGGATTGTTACGTTTCTCATGCATAGTGGAAGACTTATTGATATCCCTAGTCTCAAAATATTTAGCAGCTGGAATCCACCTAGGAGAGATATTAGGTATGTTCTGCTTCTTATGCATTGAAGATGACTTACTAAAGATCCTAGACTTAACATGGTGAACATTGGCAGTGTTCATCAATAAACAGGGAGGCATCACACAGGGTTGTGAACCTAAGATACCATCCTTATGAAGTAGAGCCCTTTTCCTAGCCTTTTCTAGATCATAGTTCTTGTGCATGTCATTAGTATTATAATGATTTTGAATCTTAACGCTTGGTTTCGACACTTTTATCGAACTAATCCTAGAAGAGCTTGGTGCGGGGGTAGCTACTTGTTGAGGCTTAACAGATCTAGAGGCAATGATCTTGGGTAAGTAATGTGTAGTGACTGGTTTTGTCAAAACTTGTTCAGCATCAACTTGGGAGGCAAACCGAGTTTTTGAAGATTTTGGTCGTTCAGATCTAAACACAGTCGGTTGTCTAACAACTGATTTGTTCCTATTAGATGGTAGGACTGGTTTCCCCAAGGTTGATGGTTTTGCAAACTTAGTGTTCACACTATTCCCCAATTTTCTTAGCTCGTCCTTAAATGTTGTAGCTTTGATAAATTCACTAAGATTGTTACAATTCTTTTTCAAAGTCTCATTTTCTAAAATTTAATTCAGCCACTTTTCGTTCTAATTTAGAGTTTCTAGTTGCAATGATATTACTTTCACGTTTAGCATTCATTTCATTACACATGTCACACATCTCAATAATACGTTTTTTCAGGTTGTTGATTGTCAAGTTTTTTGCCTCTAGCTGATCTTTCAAATCATTAATCATAAAGAATTCACAAAGATTAGGAAGTTCCTCATTTTTGCATGGTTGGTTTGTTTGAAAACTTTCTTCCTTTTGTTGCATTGCGATTTCAAGTGAAATGCAATGTTTTTCAAGTTGTGCAAATTTGTTTGAAAGTTCATTAAAAACTCTTTTATCAACCATATTATCTGATTTACAAACATCAGCCGGAGATAAAGAACTTGACACATCATCACGTTCACCATCCTGATCATTTTCACCCTCTTTATGACTCATATTTGGTGGATTAGAAATGATATCGCTATCAGTCTTTTCCAACAAATTTGTATCATAAATGGCCTTAATTTGATCAGTATGCAGGCGTTCATTAGTGGGCACATTATGTTGATCAGTTAAGGGTACCTCAGCATATAACACATATTCTTTTACCGGACTGAAATCAGCATCCATATCTCATGTAACAAGAGTCACTGAGCTGCTGGAAGCATCAAGCTCATCAGTCTCTGATCCATTGCATATCCTGACAGCTGATCCAACATCCGATGCTTTACCCGATTTACCCGAATTACCAATATTATCCCATGATTGTACCCGAGATGCCTTCCCCTGGTCGTCATACATAAGTTTGTGCTGTGCTCTTTCCTCAATGAACCTTTTCACATTAACCATGAGTTGGATGAGTGTATCTCTGAACGCATCAACCTCATTACCCGTGTGGTCAGTAAAACACTGTTTCATCATCTGACTATCGTAGTCATACTCCAAGCTGAATTTTGAATCGATGAACACTTGGAAGTGTTTGTTGATCAAACACAGGGCAGCCATGGATCCACTGTTGGAAGATTCCCCTTGGTTGAGTTGTTGTTGTAATTGATCTAAATTAAGGATCATTGTGTCTGTGAAAGCCTGAACATCTTGACCAAAGAGTGTTGCAAATGCCCGTTCGAATCCCATTTTAAAACCAGTTCCCTCTAAAAGTACCGAGAGATGTGAATGAAGTTGTTGAAAGCATTCGATGCAGCAGTTCTTTGCATTACTGATCAATTTAAGTGGCTGATGGAACTCTTTCACTTGAGAATTTGACCTCAATGAATCCATGATAGTAATATCTGTTTCAAAAATGTTAGATAGTTCAAGAACACTTGTCAGTTGTACTGTGTTGGAATTCTTGTGTTCATCGACCATATTGTACAATTTGAGTATCTCAGAAATGACACTATTTGAAGAGTTTGTCATACTGAGAATGTCCATAGGTTTTAATGGTTGTCGTGGCAACTATTGAAGAACAGAAGGCTGACAATATAGCTGCTAAGCAAAGGAGGTAACCGCCACTCAAGTGAGATAACCTCTGGCTTGAGATAACCACTGAGTTAACTAACCACCAAAACAACTAACCACTGGTCAAGAGATAACCGCTGGTCAAAAGATAACCTCTGGTCAAAAGATAACCGCTGGTCAAAAGATAACCGCTGAACGAGATAACCTCTAAACTGAGTAAACCGCTAAAGATGTAACCGCTGAATAGATAACTGCTGGTCAAGTGAGCTATCTGCTGAATAAACTAACCGCTAAAAGACTTAACCGCTGGGCTAAAGATAACCGCTAAATAAGGTAACCTCTGAAGGGTGCTAACCGCTATCGATATAACCGCTAATGAGATAACCGCTGGTCACAATATGACAAATTGTACTAACCGCTGAACACTAACAGCCAAAACTGTCCCTGTCCAGCGTTTTTGTCCTCAAATCCAAAATAGTAGAAAACCAGCAAACCGCTAAAACTAACCGCTAAGAACAGAAGGAAACCGCTGCTAAGAACCAAGTCCGAGAAGGAAACCGCTATGAAGAAATACAAACAAAACTCATTCAAATCACCAACACACGTACGAACTGGCCAACCTAGATGAATAACTAGCTATATCTAACACCTCTATGCCTAGAAGTACAAGAAAATCACAAGTTAAACCACAAATGATCACAAACTAAAGTGTTAACTACCTAAACCATTCGAACCAAAGAAAACATAAAAAACCAAGACCTAAATCCGAGCACAAACAATCCCTAGGATGTAACCATGGCTCTTGATACCAATTGTAGGATACTCATAATCTTAAACACGTATGGTCTTATGTTTGTGGTTGGAATTCAAGAAGAAAAACAAGTAAAGAAGTTAGAGAGAGAAAGTAGAAGTTGGGAGCCTTTAGAGAGACAAACACAAGATGTTAGATTGATATGTGTGAAAGGTCCAACCCTCTCCACATGTGGAGAGGGGTATTTATAGTTACAATAAACGCTCTCCTTCGAGTTGTGGATTAGGCGTACAGTGGGTAAAGACCCGTCCATCCTCCACGGTGTTACTTAAACTAAACTAATTACTAAATAATATAATAAATACTACGAGCTACAACATGCTAAACATTACTCGGGGTGACCGAATCTTCTTATATAAAAACGTATTCCTAACAGGAATAGTGTCGTTAGGATTCAAAAACTACTCTAATAGGTCTAAGGGTGAGGGAAGATTCTTTTTGTATTTTTAATATTTTTAGGAAAGCAAGTAAAATTCTCGGGTTGAAGGAGTGGGCGGAATTAATTGTTAGTCAACTAACCCAAAAGCTACTAATGCAAATAAAAATAAAATAACTGAAAATAAAATGTTGTGAAAACTTATATGGAGAGAAGTGTGTTTAGTTAGATTTCATTACTCCCTAACTATCTTTTACCGGTTGATTAGTTTGTTATAATTGCGTGGATGATGGGTTGCATTCCTTAATACCAGTCGTGGGGGTGTGTACGATCTTCCCCAACTCTATAAGCTCCTACTTCACATCTATGTCGAGCCGACAACTAGCTCCTAACATGAGATCACTAGAATTCGCTTATGCATTAAATACAACCTAATAACCGTAGTACACATCCGATTCATGTTTCTTAAGACGTTCAAGCAAGTTACTATATAGGAGGTTAGCCAGTTTTCTTAAGCCTAACATCGATAAACATTCATCCAATACAATTAATAACACACCATCAACCAATAATTAATAGTTAGGTTTTATTAGATCTAAGCAAACACGAAGAAAACCTAGCCTAGCATGTTAAACAAAAGACAAGCATAAGATAGAATCAAACAACACATAGACATATTGAATGATTAATTGATTACTTATCTTTAATGTAACATGGAAGAACCAAAGGTATGAAACCTTTGAAAACTGCAGAAAATTCATGCTAGGGTTACACCAAGACTCTCTCTAAAAAGTTCCACACCAATGAATGAAAAATACGAAAATATATATAGATTTACAGATCTGACGGCGTCACGTTATGGAGTGTGACGCCGTCACCTCGCCGCGGTTAGGGTTTCATGATGTCCTCTTGACGCCGTCCCCCTTTAAATCCCAAATTTCCATTCTGGCCCGTCAAGGAAAATCTTCATATCCACCTCCGTTTGTCAAGCTTGATGGCGTCACCTCCTAAGCCTTAACGCCGTCAGGGTACTGTTCCAGCATAATTTGAGACTTTGTCATTTTCTTCACTTTTATGCTCCAAAAACGTCTAAAATGCTTCCTTTTCCAGATTTCTTCTCCAAAGTACCTAAAATGACAAAAGGAACGATTTAAGGCAATATTTGATCAAATAATTATGAATTAGGGCTTAAATGACCCCCCAAAAGCGGTACACTTTTCGCCTCATCAAATACCCTTACACTTGAGATTTGCTTGTCCTCAAGCAAATGCGCTTTATTCTAATCAAAATACAAGTTAGGGGTCATTTAACACTAATATAAAAGTAATTACAACAAATAGTCATTCCCCTTCAATCAAAATAAGCACGGAGATTACATACTAGCACCTCACAAGTAGTGTTTAGATAATCACATCTCTCGGGTGTTATAAAAGTATATATCATAAATGAAACTGAATAATATCTCTCACTACCTGTCATAGTAAATAGATTACCATAGGCTTGGGAAAGGATCAAAAACCTTCTCCACTAGGCGTAAGCACCTAAGATAAACTATCAAAGAGGGCTTTCCAAAAGGTTGTAATATGAGGTGTAGGGATATGATACACACGGTTTTGTTGGATAAGGGATATTTTACTGGTGGCGAGTTAAAGATCTTGATTAATTACATGTACAATATGGCGTTGCTAAGCCAAGACTAGACTCGACTTAAGCTAATCAAAAACTAACAAATCATAAAATGACATAAAAGGAAACGGGATGGTAGTCCGTATGTTTTTTCTACTTTTCTTTTTCTCATTTTTTTTCTTCTTCTTGAATTTTTGATTTTTTTATTATTATTTTTTTTATTTTTGTTTGCATACACTCTTGCCCTACCATCCAAAATAATACATCATAGGGGCCTCAGTTCTCCCCTTACACTTGAACTTTTACATACTTTACAAATAACTATACTAATGACTCGAATTAAGATAATCGAAACACTCGGAGTACTTTTTAAATTATTTTGCACATATGGGGGTAATAATAATATTCTTCCCCATTACTCCATTACACTAGTACTTTACCATGAGTCCCAATCGTCCCAAAACAATATGTACATGATTTGACTCGACTTAGCAACCATCTAATCAATTAGATAATTAACTAAGGGTTTAAACAATTATTGTCACAATAATGCACTAAAGGTGAGTACATACAAGGTAGGCTAAGGCGATTTGGGTGTACTGTTGATGCAAATAATTGTCTAAAAAAGTTATTCTCATCTCTCAATATCTCTATGTTTTGATGATAACAAAATGTGAAAACATCTTACGTCAAAACTAACGTAAACAAAATTTTAGTCGATATATCCGACTTCCACATCAATCACTCTAGGTATGAACAAACAAATTTACAACTTTACCAATGATCTAAGAAGTGAATTTGTGTTTTGAAATTTATATTTTTGGCTTGACAAAAATTTCTTTCAAAAATACATTTTATTTTTGAATTATTAAGAAATGTTTTATTTTGAAAATCGTTTCAAATTAATCCCCAACAGCTAGTTTTTCACCCAAACCAGCTCCAAACTCCCCCAAGTAAAATTTCACCACTAAAGACAAAAAATAGAGCGTGTTTTTCTGGCACGGTACCACGGTACCACTATATTTAGTGGTACCATGTGACAATTAGTGGTGTCGTCCCCTTCAAACGGTCAAATTTTCAGATTCTATAAATACCACTTCATTTCCCAGTTTTTGGTCATCCTTTTTCATACAAAACTTTCTGAGTTATATACTCCTAACACACTTACATTCATTTGATCATTAGTTAGTTTTTCTTTTGTTTAAAGAGTGATCCTTTCATCCAACCAAAGATCACCTACATTCCTCTACTAGTCAAGAGAAGAACACTAAGTATCAAGAAGATACAAAGTGTTAGAGTCCTTGTGTAATGCACTTGCATTACTAAGTGTTCGCTTGATTGTATCTTGACATACATCAAGAGTCATAGTCTTTTGCAGTTATCTTGTGTTGATCATTGTGATCTTGTAGAGATAGTGAAAATCTCTAGTAGCTTGTGTGCTAGTGTGTTGATCAAGTGGATCAAGAGTAGAGTGTGTGGATCTTGTTAAGATCGTGTAGATTGTGTGAGGATCGTGTAGATCATGAGTGAAGTAAGGATCAAATGGATCGTGGTAGATTGGTACTAGCTAAGATTAGTACTCGACATCTAGCTTAGTGTCGGAAAATAACGTAAGCGACGTTGTACGGTTTTCTCCGCCTGAAGGGAGCTTTGTTGACATAGTGCTTAGAACTCTCGAGTGTGATACTCGAGGAGTGGAGTAGGGCGAAGAAGAGCTTCGTGATCGAACCACTATAAATCTCGTTGTCTTGGTTTGATCTTTCCATCTCTTCTTTTTACTTACTTATTGCATAATTGTGTTAATATTGTTTAGTGTTCATATTGGTGTACTTTGATTTCATCTACTATTGAATCAAGGTTTTTCAAAGAGAAATTTTTAAAAATACTTAAAACGAGTCGGTAAACTATTCAACCCCCCTTCTAGTTTCCCACAATTGGTATTAGAGCCACGTCTGGCAAGATTTTAAAGTAAACTGTATTTTAAAACTTGAAACGATCAATGGATTTCGACAAATATCAAGAAGGGCAATCTATGCAAAGACCATCACTTTTTGAAACCGATTGTTTTATTTATTGGAAAACAAGATTCGAAACGTATGTGAAATCAAAAGACATTGATCTTTGGCATGTTATTACCGATGGTGACTTTAAACCTATTGAAAAGGGTCAAATTATTCCTTATGATCAACAAAGTGACAATCTTAAAAGAAAACTAGCAAAAAACGATGAGGCTAAAATGGTAATTTACAATGCTTTGCCGAAAAAGGAATTTGAAAGAATTTTTATGTGCAATACGGCAAAAGAAATCTGGAAAACTTTATTAGTCACTCATCAAGGTAATAATCAAGTCAAAGAGAACAAGATTGATCTTCTTGTTCATCAATATGAACAATCTTCCATTCCGGAAAATGAAACCATAGATAATGCATTTGCTAGATTTAATACCATTATTACTAGTCTTAAAGCTCTTGATGAAGGTTATTCTAGCAAGAACTATTTTAGGAAGTTTCTTAGAGTTCTACATCCCAAATGGAGAGCAAAGGTCACCGCTATTGAAGAGTCAAAGAACTTAGCGACGTTATCACTTGATGAACTCATAGGAAACTTGAAAGTTCATGAGATGATAATAAAGAAAGACTCCGACATAGTCAAAGGCAAAAGTGAGAAAGTTAGATAGTTAGCATTGAAAGCTAGGAAAGAGTCTAGTGATGAAGAAAGCTCTAGTTCCGATAGTGAAGATGAAGAATATTCACTAGAGGTTAGAGACTTTAAAAAGTTTTTTAGAAGGAAGGGTAGATTCGTTAGACAACCTCGTGATGAAAAGAAGTCACTCTCAAAGAACCGAGATGATAAGAAAGGAAAGAATGATAGAAAGTGCTTTAGATGCGGAGACCCAAATCATCTCATTGGAGATTGTCCTAAGCCACCAAGAAACAACAATCAAAGAGCTTTAATAGGAGGGTCTTAGAGCGGTAGTGATGAAGATGAGGAGAAGAAGCCAATTGACGAAACATGTCTTATGGCTCAAGCTTCAAAAGAGGTACACTCCGATTCTTCTTACTATAGTGATAATTCATCTATAAATGATAACATGCTATATGATGAATATAATAAACTATGTAAGGTAAGTTCAAAAGTCATAACTAGAAACAAAACATTAAAAGCAACATTGCATAAACTAGAAAAAGAAATTTTGGAACTAAAAGATCAAGTAAAAAGACTTGATAAAAGAAAAGTTTGTGATATTGATTGCGAATCATGTCACAACCTTAGAGTAGAGAATGCACAACTTAGGAAAAATGCATTGAGAATTATTAAGTTTGAAAAAGAAGCTAAAACATCCGACAATAAACTAATCAACACAGGATGTGTTGAGCATATAGATACGGATCTAAGTGTTAATGAAGCCTCAACAAGTAAAACAAAACAAGTAAAGTTTAGTAAATCTACAAGTTCTGTCGAAACAGTTAACGACACCACTAAAGGTACATACGGCACCACTAAAATTAGTGGTACCGTGTGGTGCAAAGGACAGAATAGAACCGAATTCAAAAATTAATTCAAGTCCTGAACTAACTCACAAAGTAGTTAACAAAGTTAAAGTACCTATGGTTACTAAAAAGGAAGACAAAAGTATTTATAAACCTTTGTCAACACCCGGACTTGGTTTTGTAAAACGTAACTCTAGATCAAAGACTCCTCCACCTCGGAAAACTAATTTACCTAAACCTTGGTCGAGGACCCCTCAACCGAGAAGTAACCTTAGAAGACAAAGTTATTCAAATAATACAATATCTTGGAATAACTTTCGACAACAAAGTTACTTGCCTTGGGAAATTTGTCCTCCATTCCAACATCCTAGTCAAATGCAAATAATGCATAGGATGTTTAATACTAACAACTTTGGACCCATGAGATATTGGGGACCAAATGTTTGAATTTCTATCCTATTCAATAGATATGCTTGGGAATCGATTTGGAGTCGTATGAATGGGTCAAAGATAGTGGATGCACTCATCACATGACGGGTAACCGAAGTCTATTCTCCTCATACAAAGCTTATAATGGAGGTAACGTTACTTTCGGTAGCAAACTTAAGGGCAACATCATTGGCAAAGGTACGATTACTCAAGACTCTCTTACTATTAAAAATGTTGAGCATGTAGATAACCTAGGATTTAATTTACTTAGCATAAGTCAAATGGTTGACAATAAGTGTAGAGTAATCTTCTCGGAATAAGGTAGTGAAATAACTAAGTATGGCAAAACCATAGGCAAAAGGAGTTAGGAAAAATGGCCTATTCGTCATGAAAATAGGAAATACACCTCAGGATAAGATTTGCCTAGCAACTATAGAAGACAATTCCACATTATGGCATAGGAGACTAGGTCATGCCAATATGCGTTTAATACAATCATTGGCATCAAAAGAGTTAGTTAGAAATCTTCCTAAGCTTAAGTTCGATAAACACTTTTGTGATGCTTGTAAAGTTGGCAAACAAGCTCATGCTAGTCACAAGGCCAAGAATATGGTCTCTACCTCTAGATGCCTAGAACTTCTCCAAATGGACTTCTTCGGTCCATCCGCCGTACGGAGCTACGGAGGAAATTACTACACATTAGTGATTGTAGATGATTACTCTAGATATACTTGGACTAGATTTCTTAAGAATAAAACACAAGCTTTCGAAGAATTCGAAATCTTTAGCAAAAAGGTCCAAAATCAATTAGATTGTAAGATTGTCTTTATTAGGATGGATCATGGTCGGGAATTTGACAATGAAGTGCAATTTGGAGTATATTGTGATGCTAATGGTATTACTCATAATTTCTCAGCTCCACGCACCCAACAATCAAATGGGGTAGTCGAGCGGAAAAATCGTACTCTACAAGAGATGAGTAGAACAATGCTCAATGAGCAATCTATTCCGCAAAAGTTTTGGTGTAATGCCGTAGATACTTCAACTTATATACTTAATAGGATTTTGATTAGACCCATATTAGGTAAAACTCCATACGAAATCTTGAAAGGAAGAAAACCCACTTTAGACTACTTTAGGGTATTTGGAAGCAAGTGCTTCATTTTAAATACCAAATACTACCTCACCAAGTTTGACCCAAAGTCTTACGAAGGTGTCTTCTTAGGTTACTCACAAAATAGTAAAGCCTATGTAGTTCTAAATAAGGAGACTATGAAAGTCGAAGAATCACTTAACGTGACATTCGATGAAAGTCCTCCTCCCATGAAAACATCACCCTTGGTGGATGATGATCTAGATGAGGAAGAAGCAACTAAGGTTAATAGCAAGAAAATTCTAGAAAATGACATTGAGGATGAAATAGTCGAAGTTGACGAAATCGTTAACATTAAGGAATCTAAAAATCATCCAATAGAAAATGTCATAGGAAATCTCAACCAAAGAACCCTTAGGTCACAAGCATAAAACAAAAGTAATTTATTTTGTTTCATATCCACCGTAGAACCTAAGAATGTCGGTGAAGCAATTAAGGATGAAAGTTGGATAGTTGCTATACAAGAAGAGTTAAACCAATTCACCGCGAATCAAGTTTGGGATTTAGTACCTCCTCCTGGGAACCAAACTATTATAGGAACTGTTAGCTTTGCTATTTTGTGAATCTGGCGTCTTACACGTGAAATGGACTAGAAACATAACTAGCTAGACACGTAGGGACTATAGTTGTAAACGTGTAATAGTTATGTTATGTTTAGCCTATAAATACCCCTCAAGTCTTCACTTGAGAGGTGTGAGTGTGTAACCATTTTCTCTTAATAATAATATCTTTGTTCATCTCTCCCTCTCTCTACTTTCTCTCTCTAAAACTAATCATGGATTTCATATTCTTTGATCAACCTCGACCTCCCGAATCACATGAATCGTTTAGTATTTTCGGTCCAACAATTGGTATCAGAGCTCATGGTGTTTGTTTTCTTGATTTTTGTGGTTCGAATATTGTTTTGAAGCTGCTTTTACACGTTTTTTTTTAGATCCGAGAAATTTTTTTTCTCTCATCTTTTATGGGTAAAGTTTCTTAGCAGTTTTATACAATAGTTTTGTGTATCCCATGGTCAAAAGTCAAAGTTTTGTGCTTTATTGTCCATCCAGCAGCTTTCTTGTTAACTGCTATCATTTATGTGATTTTTGTTCATACTCGTGAATTTTGGGGTCAAAAACATGGTCGTAAATTCATCGGAAAATTCATCGGTAACTGGAAAATGGGTCGCCGGAATCTAATCGGAATTTCTTGTATAAGAAATCTCGATATGTACCTGTTTTCGAGAACGTGAGTAGTTTTCGAGAACACAATACCCTAGTTATCGAAATCATGTTCTCGATAAAGTGTATGTTCTCGATAATGCCATGTTTTCAAAAACCCTGTTCTCGATAACTATGTATTCTCGATAAATGCCAAGTTTCGAAATTTTTGTAAAAAGTTTCGCAAACACAATCTACAAAGTTTCGCAAACATAAGATATACAAAGTTTCGAAATCCCATACTCTCGAAATCACTCTGTTTCGAAATCATAAAGTTTCGATAAATGCAAAGTTTCGAATACAGAAGATATGAAAATGAAGAGGAACGACATCTATACCAACGACCACAGCCGGTCCAAAATCAAAACCAACATCAATCCTACAACTAGACACCTCCAATACTCTCACCTTCACTTTTCAACCAACTAATACTAAATGATATATCAAAAAATGATCTCAGTTTTCTCTTCTTTTCGTGTGTCACAACAGACTAATCGACCTCAAAGGGCATCAACACGAAAGAACAAACCATCACCGATCAATATTTGTGAAGCCTGGCTTCATTTTATGTTCGAAACAGAAAGATAAAGAATATAACAAATCTGTTATTCCTTTTATCTTTGGTTCGTTTAGACCATAACAAGAAAGATACAACAACAATCACCTACCCGAGACCATCTTTCAGATCTTGAAGCATTTAAACACCTTCTTGATTCGTCTTGAGCACTAATGAAGATTTAGGTGGCGTACGGTTGTATATTTGCTTGTGGGTTTCGATTAGATGAACCTATTGTATTCGGTTATGATCTATTTTGATTAATGATGAGATGAGATGGATTGGATTTGGAAGAGATGATAAGTTTTTGGTGAGAGGAAAATACAGATGGGGGCGGATTTATCACTGATTGTGATTTAGGGTTATCACAAGTGTGTTTAGGGTTAATGTAAAGAAATGGTACGTATCTGTTTATACCATCAGATCGGGTTCTATATTATGGATTGGATCGGGTACTATCATTTAGATTGGACTGGGCCATACGAAGTGCTTTCATGAATTGGGTTGAAATGATTTATGATCCAAAATTTATAACACAAGCGCTGAGAATTACTCTATCAAATGTAGTTTAATACATTGTGTTAATTTTGGTATATCATTTGAAAAAAATGAGTGGTATTTTGGATATAATTTTCACGGGGATACATACTTTCATGGCTAAATTTTAAACGTTATCGAAATGTGACTACGGAGATTATTTGTTTATTACATATTTGAGCTTGAAGTGACGTTTCACGGGTACGTGTACTTAGTATCTCAAGGTCTAGGGGTTGGTTGGATGCAAGACCTTTGAAGATCCTTGTTTGAGCATTTATTGAATAGTGATTAAGACTTGGACATCTAGCTATGTGTGAGATCTATAAACGCATAAGTTGGTTCTTAATGCTCACAATAGCTATCACTTTAAGGAGTTACGTTGTAGTGCTCAGTGTCACAAAAGGTTGTGGATTGTTCAAGAGGCGGATATACAATAAAGGATGGATGGTTGGGTATATGCCACTACCTATATTGTACGGAGTGACGTTGTTGTGCTCAATAGGTTCTTAATCACACATTAGTACAAGCGTAAGTCACAAGTCTGGGAATCTCACTTCACTCTCAAGTTTGTCATATCGGGTTGTCTCCATACGTGATCACTTACTATTAGCCTGTGGAAGTGAAATGAGGTTTGATATGAGGTTGATCTGAGGAGAATTGTAGAGAGAGTAGTTGTCGACATCAACTCATGGGGTATTGATTTGTATGTTGCTTCCAGTTGATATTTCTATGTACACATATTTATGATGATTCCAAAAGATCGTCATCATCCTGGAGGGAGAAATGTGTACATCGGTGCTTTTATTGAAGATCTAGAAGCATTCTAAGTGAGTTGAAGATGTCGATATGATGCTCCCCAAAGAAACCTGTGAAGAAGTTACAGTTTATCAGTCTATGATCCATTTTCCGCTGTGCAAGAGACTAAAGATTATATGGGCAGAATTCAAAGATACTTCTTCAACAAGCATCAAGGCTATATCAAACGGGTTGTCTATTTGGGAGGGAGCATGTAAATGAAAATGGCTTACTAATTGGGAGGGAGTAATAACCCAATTAGATTAAGCAAGTGATTCGTCTACAAGTAAAGAAAGATTGCTGGGGATATTTATGAAGATAAAGAGCTATGAAGTCTTCCTCAGCATTGCTGCGCTTACTTTGATTGTTTTATTTTACTTGTAGGGATCATTGTAACCATTCACGTGTGACGCCATCTTGGAGGGAGATTGTTAGCTTTGCTATTTTGTGAATCTGGCGTCTTACACGTGAAATGGACTAGAAACATAACTAGCTAGACACGTAGGGACTATAGTTGTAAACGTGTAATAGTTATGTTATGTTTAGCCTATAAATACCCCTCAAGTCTTCACTTGAGAGGTGTGAGTGTGTAACCATTTTCTCTTAATAATAATATCTTTGTTCATCTCTCCCTCTCTCTACTTTCTCTCTCTAAAACTAATCATGGATTTCATATACTTTGATCAACCTCGACCTCCCGAATCACATGAATCGTTTAGTATTTTCGGTCCAACAGGAACTAAGTGGGTATTTAGAAATAAGCTCGACGAAAATGGCATCATGACTAGAAACAAGGCTAGATTAGTAGCACAAGGCTACAATCAACAAGAGGGAATAGATTATGATGAGACTTATGCACCCGTAGCTAGATTAGAATCCATTAGAATACTCCTTGCCTATGCTTGTACCTTAGACTTTAGATTATATCAAATGGATGTGAAGAGTGCATTCCTAAATGGTATTATCAACGAGGAGGTATACGTAGCACAACCTCCAGGATTCGTTGATTTCGAAAAACCGAATCATGTTTATAAGCTCAAGAAAGCCCTCTATGGTCTTAAACAAGCTCCTAAAGCTTGGTATGATAGACTTAAGGATTTTTTGATTAAACATGAATATACCATGGGAATGGTTGACAACACACTCTTCACGAAGAAACGTGATTCACATCTCATCATTGTTCAAATATATGTCGACGACATTATATTCGGCTCTACTTGTCCAAAATTGTGCGATGATTTTTCTAAAATCAGGCATGACGAGTTTGAGATGAGCATGATGGGCGAATTAAATTTCTTCCTTGGTCTACAAATTAAACAAATGGAAGATGGTATCTTCTTTAATCAATCTAAATATATTAAAGAGATGCTTAAGAAATTTGGTCTAGAAGAGTCTAAGCCAATGAAAACTCCTATGTCTACGGAAGTCAAACTCACGAAAGATGAAGAAGGTGAGTCCGTAGATAATACTAAGTATAGGGGCATGATAGGTAGTTTATTATACCTAACGGCGAGTAGGCCCGATGTCATGTTTAGTGTCTGCCTTTGTGCACGCTTCCAAGAGGATCCCAAAACCTCTCATCTTGAAGCGGTTAAACGTATCTTCCGATACATTAAAGGCACTATACACTTGGGGTTATATTACCCCAAGGGGACCGGCGTAGAAACTATTGTCTATGCCGACTCTGATCATGCGGGAGATTATGTGGATCGAAATAGTACGAGTGGCGTTTGTACCTTCATGGGTTGTTGTCTAACTTCTTGGTTCTCCAAGAAACAAATGGCTATTGCTATCTCCACGACCGAGGCCGAATATGTAAGCGCCGAAAAGGCATGTCAACAAGCACTATGGATGAAGCAAGCTCTTATCGACTATGACATCCATCTAGACGACATTCCTATTATGTGTGACAACAAAGGCGCCATCGACTTGAGCAAGAATCCCGTCCAACATTCTCGTACTAAACACATTGAGATTCGTCACCACTTCCTTTGCGATAACGTCCAAAAAGGAAATATTTCTATTGAGAAAGTTTCTTCTCAAGACAATATCGCCGATATCCTAACGAAACCTCTTAAACGTGAATCATTTAACTATCTCCATCTAGGTCTAGGAATGATGGAACACATCCCATAAATCCCCTCTTATGACTATTTGAATATTTCTTTTGAAATATTAAGGTCATCTCTTAATGTCTCGTTTAGCTCGGTCCATCTCCCGTTAGAAGAATTTATTAGGTATAAATTCTCTCCCCGTGTCAAAAGGTCTCACTAATTAAGCGAGACTTAGTCGTCATTTATCAAAAGGGATAAAATTTTGTCCCAACACACCACGACTCCACTAAAGTGGACACTGCACCACTAAATTTAGTGGTACCGTGTGTATGACATTTGTCGTATATCAACTTCCTTTCCCTCACTATTCACATTTGAACTTTCCCAATTTCCTCCGTTGCTGTTAAAGCCAAACCTCACAACCCAAATCTCAATTAAACCATCTCAAAATCATATTGGAGACATTCTTTTTCAAGATAATCAATCACTACAAATCTAGTATCATAAATTGTAAGTTACTCCTCTTTGATTTTGAGTCTAGGATTATTTTTACACAAAATTGGAATTGGAGATCTACAAATTAGTTATTAGATCTTTAGGTATTTAAGAATAGAAGCTTATAATGTTTAATTTTCTCAACATTAAATTGCATTTACAAAGGTTAGATTAGCTAATCATACATAAATCTTTCAAACTCAAAACCCAATTCCATAATTTCAAAACTTCACGAATCTAGGATCATGAACTACTATTTTTGTGCATTGTTGATTCAAATTCAAAACGTTTTCTCATGCATACATGATCTCATGAATATTAATCGAATTACATAACCAATATGTACTCTTCGAAATACTCAATTGAGCAAAAGCAAAATTAGGAGCGTTTGGGTAATCTTACTAAGTTAATTTTAGAGTCAAGATTGCCGAACCTCCACATAGTTTGCATATAGGCACACACTAGGCACATATCTTCATGATTAACATCCTTGATGATTAAAATTAATTTACATTTTATAGGTTTCAACCATGTCTCATCTTTATGATTTTGATCATCCCACAACGGACACATACATTCCCGATATATCTAGCGAACCTACTACACCCGGAAGCCACATTCGTGCCTATGTCAATCTTGAGACCCGTCGGTTTCATGAAGGTCGAGTCGTTGATCCTTCTTTAATTTATGATAAAGATATCAACATGTCCTTTAGAGCTATAGGTCTTGATTGCTTACTACACATTAACGAGCCTATTTGTCCTCGTTTTGTGTTAGAATTCTTTCGAAAAGTTGAACTCGTACGTAACGAGGATCAATCTTTGTCACTTTGGTTTTGGATTCACAACTTCAAGTTTGTCCTCACTCTTGAGCAATTTGCTCAAATTCTTCGAATTCCCAATCATGGGCAATGTGCCTACACCGAAGACTGGTGTCTTGAGTCTCTCTTCAATTATAGAGAAGAGAATAGTCCCTATTGCTCCTACATACCCTCTCCTAGTGAGCTCACCGAACTTCTTCGTACTCATAAGTACACTCCCTTCCTCGATCCTACAAAAATTCGTCTAGCAGAAGTTCATTATGAACTACTCTCTCGGGCCATCATTTTAAAAGAAAATGTTCTTAGTCTTAAGGGTGTCCGTGAGCAACTTCCGACGTGTTGTGCTCACATGTTATATTGTCTCCTCACTTAACAACCATATAACCTTGCGTACTTCTTCGCTAAGTGAATCGTCAATCTCAAAGGTAACAAAGACAAATTGATACCTTATGGGATGTTCCTTACTCGTCTCTATCACTTCCTCATAAACTCTTACCCATACCTCCGTGGTCCTCATTACACACTTTTAAATCCCGTAATGGAACCCATTAACGAATCACATATCTCTTCCATATTCATATCTTCCGCCTCCGTCGACTATGATGTCTACGATGATCCTACGGATGAAGGAGTGGTGCGAGCGCAACTCGAGAGTTTAATGGAACCGAATGAAGTTGAAATGATTCTTGAGAAGCAAGGACTTAAGTAGTTAGGACAAGTTTATTGGCTTAATTCCACATTAGGATTTTTATTAACTATCTTCTACATGCTTAACTATCCTCCTAACTTCTTGAATAATTTGAATTTTACATTATGATTGGATGCTAGCCTATTTTGTCTTCTTGAATGTATGCTTAGTTCCCCTTTGATATATGTTTGACTCTCTTTGATTGCTAGATGTAGAGTAAGATTGGACTTATTTGGCAAATTAATCTTTAGTCATTTGAGGCACTACACCTTCCTGCAAATAGTCCACATAGGAAATCTCCTCTAGCTGCTAAAACATAGGTCTCACAGAAAAACTTCGTTCTTTCCTGGACACGGCACCATTAAACATGACACGGCACCATTAATTTTAACGGTACCGTATGCCATTTAATGGTACCGTCCCCTGCTGACACGAAATTCACTGTTTCCACTAGAATTTTGCATCCCTATCCTTCAAACCTGCAAAATCTTGCACACTCTCATGCACCTTAAGATTCCCCTAGAACCTCATAGGACATCCTTATCACCTTTAATTCAAATTCCATCACTCTTGCCTATATAAGGCTTCGCCCTTGCAAGCATTTCTTGCAATTCATCATTATCCTTATACCTATCAATCATCATGTATTCCACACAAGGATCCACAACTCACATATCCAAGAAACCTAGAATCACCATTAGGCCTCTATCCAAACCTCTCTTTATTGATCTCACCAAAGATGATGAAGTCATAACACCACCTTCCCTAGGCAATCCAAACTCACCACCTCCACCCAATGCTCCTTCCAAGTCATCATCCACTAGGACATCTTCAGCATCATCTTTCAATACCATGCCATCATCTGTGGATTACACACTCTCACCTATCACACCATTGGACTATGCGATGCTAACTCCATCACCTACATACTCACCACTCCCATTACCCATCATGGGTTCTTCCATTCAACTCAACCCGGTTGACATACATGGTGCTACTTGCCTTTGTTGTCTTCACAACCATAACCTTATTCACTCCTTAAGGGATGAACTTTACTACATGTTCTCTTATGTTGAACAACTTTTGACTCCACCACAACCACCAATCATATCACCATCACCATCCCTTAGTCTATTTAACTAAACATTCTCATGTTTAGCATCCACGAATAAACTCTTTGGACATCCTCTTGGACTAGAAGCAAATCTTAGGGCCTCTCAAGTCACTAAAGATTCATATGTGCTTCTTGTAATTGTAGCTTTTGTTTTTCCCCAATGTACTCACACTTTATGTGTGATTATCTTTTAATGCATGATTTTTTTGGTTGGATATTTGTCTTAGTTGCTACATGTTAGATATTGTTCTTGTGTCATCTAACTTTGTTTTGTAGCAAAACCCATTGCTCGTTTTCTTGATGTTCTCCAAACAAGGGGGAGTATACATCAAGGGGGAGCTCTAGTAAACTTTTTGCTTCGACAAAAAGGGGGAGAAGTGTGATATAAACTCATACTAAAAACTTGTCAAAAATAGTTTTCACATAAAATGAGTTTATGTTTTGTCATCATCAAAAAGGGGGAGATTGTTGATGCAAATAATTGTCTAAAAACGTTATTCTCATCTCTCGATATCTCTATGTTTTGATGATAACAAAATGTGAAAACATCTTACGTCAAAACTAACGTAAACAAACTTTTAGTCGATATATCCGACTTCCACGTCAATCCCTCTAGGTATGAACAAACAAATTTACAACTTGACCAATGATCAAAGAAGTGAATTTGTGTTTAGAAATTTACATTTTTGGCTTGACAAAACTTTCTTTCAAAAATACATTTTATTTTTGAATTATTAAGAAATGTTTTATTTTGAAAATCATTTCAAATTAATCCCCAACAGCTAGTTTTTCACCCAAACCAGCTATAAACTCCCCCAAGTAAAATTTCACCACTAAAGACAAAAATGGAGCGTGTTTGTCTGGCACGGTACCACGGTACCACTAAATTTAGTGGTACCGTGTGATAATTAGTGGTGCCGTCCCCTTCAAACGGTCAGATTTTCAGATTCTATAAATACCATTTCATTTCCCAGTTTTTGGTCATCCTTTTTCACACAAAACTTTCTGAGTTATATACTCCTAACACACTTACATTCATTTGATCATTAGTTAGTTTTTATTTTGTTTAAAGAGTGACCCTTTCATCCAACCAAAGATCACCTACATTCCTCTACTAGTCAAGAGAAGAACACTAAGTATCAAGAAGATACAAAGTGTTAGAGTCCTTGTGTAGTGCACTTGCATTACTAAGTGTTCACTTGATTGTATCTTGACATACATCAAGAGTCATAGTCTTTTGTAGTTATCTTGTGTTGATCATTGTGATCTTGTAGAGATAGTGAAAATCTCTAGTAGCTTGTGTGCTAGTGTGTTGATCAAGTGGATCAAGAGTAGAGTGTATGGATCTTGTTAAGATCGTGTAGATTGTGTGAGGATCATGTAGATCGTGAGTGAAGTAAGGATCAAGTGGATCATGGTATATTGGTACTAGCTAAGATTAGTACTCGACATCTAGCTTAGTTTCGGAAAATAACGTAAGCGACGTTGTACGGTTTTCTCCGCCTGAAGGGAGCTTTGTTGACATAGTGCTTAGAACTCTCGAGTGTGATACTCGAGGAGTGGAGTAGGGCAAAGAAGAGCTTTGTGACCGAACTACTATAAATCTCGTTGTCTTGGTTTGATCTTTCCATCTCTTCTTTTTACTTACATATTGCATAATTGTGGTAGCATTGTTTAGTGTTCATATTGATGTACTTTGATTTCAGCTACTATTGAATCAAGGTTTTTCAAAGAGAAATTTTTAAAAATACTTAAAACGAGTCGGTAAACTATTCAACCCCCCTTCTAGTTTCCCACATGTGCATTTAGGGTGAGTTTAACAAATTCTTCCTTTAAGTAAAATGCTTAAAGTTAGAAACGAAAAGGATAGGCTCTAGAGGGTGTACTAGGGGTATCGTGTACCAAAAATGGGTACAACGCAAGGGTGTGGGAGAATTACTTGACCAATGTAGTCAAAGTAATTATAACAAAAACACAGGTGTAAAACAAGGGTTAATCCTAATGCCTCTTATCATGTAGTAAATCTAACTACACGAATGTAGTCTCACTTGTGGATTTGGGATGGTCCTAACGCAAGTTCTAGAATCTAAGTGCTACCGGTACACACATCATAGCATAAATACTTTTCCTACCAATTCTGGGGGCGAACCTCACATATTTGGGGTGGAAAATTTTTTAGTGGTACGGTTTTTGTGCTAGTCATATAACTCCTATCCATGAGACGCTCATTAAGAGCAAAGTTTCACTCCTATATGTTGTACAAAAATTTAAATTTGGCACTAAAATTGCCCTAACAGGTATTTATCTCAGTTTTATTACACACCTACCATTAAACAAAACAAAAATCAAGTGTAATTTCATTCTCTTAGGTATCATAATTTACCCTCCCTTACACTTAAGATGAACATTGTCCCCAATGTTCAAATAGAAAGATGTAAAAGTAAATAAGGTAAAAGAATGAAATCAAATACTCCCTTTATTCGCTCGGTGGATACTGTGGTAACATGGTTAGATCTTCTTCCAAGACAATGTAAAAGCTCCAAGATTAAAGCAGCGCCAAAAGCTTGATTCCATATACATCTCCTTGTCCAAAATAACCTGTTAAACCTGAGAAAACAAACACGAAACCTCGCATAACATCGGCGGGATAAATCTATATAAGGATATAATGCTTGTGGAATGAATGTTTTGCAGATCCTGGGGTTTGTAAGTTAGAGATTTAATAAAAACTTTTTATGATTTCGGTAGAAAAACAAAACTTTCAAAAATTTCAGAAAATTCTACCTGACGCCGTCAGGTTTTAAGTCCTGACGCCGTCAGAAATGGTCTGACAGATTTTTCATTTTAAGTTTCCGGAAAATTTATGGAAAAACCTATACCTTAATTCCTAGAAATCCTGCAAAACATCATTATGACTCGATACAAGCATTCGACTCAAACAAATACTAATATGTATGCTAATTTAATATTGTTATGATTCATGTTCAATTCGTTCTATTAAACCGATTTAGATTTCCCTTACACTTATCTTTTTGCAAAATACCTTTAAATGTAGTTAAGACGAAGTTAAAAACAAAATAAAGCATTTTCACAATTTAATTTGAAGCATGAATCAATAACAATAAAAATAAAACATACATACGGAAGCAAATAAAATCAAACAAACAAACAAACAAAACAAACAAAGCTTGGGTTGCCTCCCAATAAGCGCTTGTTTTTGTTCGAGTCACGAGCCTGACTCTACCCTTATTTAGCGGAAATAAGGGAGGTTTTCCCTACGCTTAGGATTAAGTGCGGGTGATAGTAGCGATACACACCAACTTGGTAGGAGTATGCCACGTGAGAAAAGAATGGGGGGTGAATTGTATGCTCAAAGGGTTGTACTCCTTTCATCATAACCTTACCTAGTTCTATTGGGTCAATGGGTGAATTGAAATTTTCTCCTAGAAAGGGATCATCTTCTATCAATTTTGAGTGACTCCTAGTTGGGAATCCATCTTGACCTAATAAACCCTGTTTAAACCCATAATGTTTCTTGTGATCAATCATGAATGGGTGATGTAAGTATGAAAGGTCATGGTTCACTCCTATGTCAACTTCCTCTCTACAAGGCTTAGAGTCTACTACCTTCAACGTAAAACTACCCAGACTATATGGTTTGATGGGTGGATCGGGCCTTTTTTCAATTCCTAAATTCACATCTAAGGATGGAAGATTAGGTAACGGTTTTGGTTGAGGCTCCGGTTCATCAAAACTAGGAACTTCCTTAGAACTAAAAGAAAGGTCATCACTACAAGTGTTAAAACCTATATTTTCTAGTTGTGCATGGTCCAAGGGTTCTACCTCTATTGGGGTTCCTATAGTCTCTTCTACTTCTTCCGGGTAAGTCACGGGTGGTGTGTGTGCCTCAAATGATGGTAGGACTTGTAGGGTACTTGGTGGGCTTATGTTATTTACCTCATCATTCCTTGTGTCAAGATCACCTATATCCTCATCATGTGTTTCTTGAGATTCAGAGTCACCGATCATAAATCCTAGGTCTTTTTGCTCAATGTGCTCATGTTCGGCTAGATCCTTCATCACATCACGATCACCTAAGTGTTCATCCTGTATTATGGTAGTGCCTAACCATGACATGCACTTAGGTGGCTTAACTCTAACCATCTAAGAATCTTGGTTTGATTCTAAGTTCATGTTCTTAGAAACTAGGTCATCTTGCTCATACGAATCTACCAATTCGTTGTACTTAAGGGTCATGGTTAGGGAGCTTTCCTCAAAATTCATCCAACAGGTCCCACTAAAAGGAATTGATCCTGATAATGATAGTCTAATAGAAATCACACAGGCATAGAATTCATCAAACCCATCTAACTTTACCCCCAACTCCTCTTGGATGTCACTAAGATCACACAAAAATTCATTGGAATGATAGGAAGTAAATCTATTGGTGAAATATAACTGTTCCTCTGTTGTCAATGATCTAAATGGAATTTCATCCGCCATAGTGACAAATGAAAAATGGTTTTACAAACAAAGGGCACAAAGAAAAAGATAGACTACAAGAAAGCTAATAAAAAAAATCTCACTAGATAGGAATCTAATGAGTAAACCTAATAAAATAAATACTCAACCTAAACAATAACTATTCCCCGGCAACGGCTCCAAAAACTTGATGCGCGGGATTGCGACCACGCAAAAGGTTTTACCTCTCAAGGGATCTCAAGAGGCTTGCAATCCCCACCAGGCAGTGTACCTGACCGATGTAGTATAGTGTAGTAGCAAGTGCCGGGGGATTGATCGTTCTCTAGGGGAATAGTGTCATTAGGATTGAAAAATTACTCTAATAGGTCTAAGGGTGAGGGAAGATTCTTTTTGTATTTTTTATATTTTTAGGAAAGCAAGTAAAATTCTCGGGTTGAAGGAGTTGGCGGAATTAGTTGCTAGTCAACTAACCCAAAAGCTACTAATGCAAATAAAAATAAAATAACTGAAAATAAAATGTTGTGAAAACTTATATGGAGAGAAGTGTGTTTACTTAGATTTCATTACTCCATAACTATCTTTTACCGGTTGATTAGTGTGTTATAATTGCGTGGATGACGGGTTGCATTCCTTAATACCAGTCGTGGGGGTGTGTACGATCTTCCCCAACTCTATAAGCTCCTACTTCACATCTATGTCGAGCTGACAACTAGCTCCTAACATGAGATCACTAGAATTCGCTTATGCATTAAATACAACCAAATAACCGTAGTACACATCCGATTCATGTTTCTTAAGACGTTCAAGCAATTTACCATATAGGAGGTTATCCAATTTTCTTAAGCCTAACATCGATAAACATTCATCCAATACAATTAATAACACACCATCAACCAATAATTAATAGTTAGGTTTCATTAGATCTAAGCAAACACGAAGAAAACCTAGCCTAGCATGTTAAACAAAAGACAAGCATAAGATAGAATCGAACAACACATAGACATATTGAATGATTAATTGATTACTTATCTTTAATGTAACATGGAAGAACCAAATGTATGAAACCTTTGAAAACTGCAGAAAATTCGTGCTAGGGTTACACCAAGACTCTCTCTAAAAAGTTTCATACCAATGAATGAAAAATACAAAAATATATATAGATTTACAGATCTGATGGCGTCACGTTAAGGAGTGTGACGCCGTCACCTCGCGGCGGTTAGGGTTTCGTGATGGCCTCTTGACGCCGTCCCCCTTTAAATCCCAAATTTCCATTCTGGCCCATCAAGGAAAATCTTCATATCCACCTCCGTTTGTCAAGCTTGACGGCGTCACCTCCTAATCCTTGACGCCGTCAGGGTACTGTTCCAGCATATTTTGAGACTTTGTCGTTTTCTTCACTTTTATGCTCCAAAAACGTCCAAAATGCTTCCTTTTCCAGATTTCTTCTCCAAAGTACGTAAAATGACAAAAGGAACGATTTAAGGCAATATTTGATCAAATAATTACGAATTAGGGCTTAAATGACCCCTCAAAAGCGGTACACTTTTCGCCTCATCACAAGCATAAGATAGAATCAAACAAAAAATTGACATATTGAATGATTAATGGAAGACTTATCTTTAATTAAGCATGGATGTAAGAAGGGTGAAAAACCCTTACAAAGTGTATGAAATTCGACCTAGGGTTTATCCCTAACTTCTCCCCAAAAGTTTCACACTAATGAATGAAAAATAGTAAAGTATATATAGATTTTACAACTTGACGACGTCACCCTTTAGCATGTGACGCCGTCATCTCGCCGCGATTAGGGTTCCTTGATGGCCTAGATCCACTCTTGACGTCGTCTGGTTCTAAAGTGTTCTGGGCCGTCTCTCTTTAACTTAAAGTGTGATCACCTTGATGAAATAACACGTGAAGTGCAAAGTAGATATCCACCTCTTCATCAAAGAGTGACGCCGTCACCTTGTAAAGTGTGACGCCGTCATGTACTGTTTTTAGCATAATTTGAGACTTTGTCGTTTTCTTCACTTTTATGCTCCAAAAATGTCCAAAATGCTTCCTTTTCTAGATTTCTTCTCCAATGTACCTAAAATGATAAAATGAACAATTTGAGGCAATATTTGACCAAATTATTACGACTTAGGGCTTAAATGACCCCCTAAAAGCGTAACACTTTTCGCCTCATCAAATACCCTTACACTTGAGATTTCCTTGTCATCAAGCAAATGCGCTTTTATTCTAATCAAAATACAAGCTAGGGGTCATTTAACACTAATATAAAAGTAATTACAACAAATGATCGTTCCACTTCAATCAAAATAAGCATGGAAATTATACAATAGCACCTCACAAATAGTGTTTGGATACTCACATCTCTCGGGTGTTATAAAAGTATATATCACAAATGAAAATGAAAAATATCTCTCACTACCTGTCATAGCACATAGATTACCATAGGCTTGGGAAAGGATAAAAAACCTCCACCACTAGGCGTAAGCACCTAGGATAACTATCAAACAGGGCTTTTCAAGGGTTGTAATGTTATGTGTAGGGATATGATAAACACGGTTTTGTTGGATAAAGGCAATCTTTACTGGTGGCGAGTTAATCATCTTGGTTAATTACATGTACAATGTGGCGTTGCTAAGCCAAGTCTCGACTCGACTTAAGCTAATGAAAACTAACAAAAACATAAAAAGAAACATAAAAGGAAACGGGATGGTAGTCCGTATGTTTTTCTCTTTTCTTCTTCTATTTTATTTTTATTTTTTTTCGATTTTATTTATTTATTTATTTTTTTTATTTTTTTTTGCATACACACTTGCCCTACCATCCAAAATAATACATCATAGGGGCCTCAGTTCTACCCTTACACTTGAACTTTTACATACTTTACAAATAACTATTCTAATGACTCGAATTAAGATAATCAAAACACTTGGAGTACTTTTAAAACATTAACGCATATATGGGGGTAATAATTGATGTTCTCCCCCATTACTTCATTACACTAGTACTTTACCCATGAGTCCCAATCGTCCAAAAACAATATATACATGATATGACTCGACTTAGCAACCATGTAATCAATTATATAATTAACTAAGGGTTTAAACAAATGTTGTCACAATAATGCACTAAAGGTGAGTGCATACAAGGTAGGCTAAGGCGATTTGGATTGTAAACAAATTCTTCCTTTAAGTAACCGGATTGCGCTATTCAAAATTTCTTCCTTTCGGTCTTTCCAATAACTTAAAGTTAGAAACGAAAAAGATAGGCTCTGAGGGGTGTACTAGGGGTATCGTGTACCAAAAATGGGTACATCGCAAGGGTGTAGGAAAATTACTTGACCAATGTAGCCAATGTAATTATATAAACAGGTGTAGAACATGGGTTATCCTAATGCCTCTTATCATGTAGTAATCCAACTACACGAATGTAGTCTCACTTGTGGTCTCGGGATGAATCACTAACGCAAGTTCTAGAATCTAAGTACTACCGATACACTCATACGCACTAAGGCTTTTCCTAAAAAATCTAGGGACGAACCTCACATATTTGGGTGGAAATTTTTTTAATGGTACGGTTTTTGTGCTAGTCATGCAACTCCTATCCATGAGACGCTCATTAAAACTAAAGTTTTACTCCTATATGTTGTAAAAAAATTTAAATTTGGCGCTAAAATTGCCCTAACAAGTATTTCTCTTAGCTTTATTACACACCTACCATTAAACAAACAAAAATCAAGTGTAATTGCATTCTCTAAGGTATCATCATTTACCCCCCCTTACACTTAAGCTGAACATTGTCCCCAATGTTCAAATAAAAAGATGTAAAAGTAAAGAAGGTAAAAGAATGAAACAAATACTCCCCTGATTTGTTCGGTGTGGATAATGTGGTAACATGGTTAGATCCTCCTCCAAGAAAATGAATGTACAAAGCTTCCCTTCCGAAATATAAATCATCTTCTTGTCCAATATAACCTGTTAAACCTGAGAAAACAATCATGGCAAACCTCGCGTAAAATCGGTGGCAAAATCTATATATAATAAAATCCTAGAAAGCAAGTAAAGATATAATGCTTGTGGAATGAATATTTGCAGACTCCTGGAGTTTATAAGTTGAAGATTTGATAAAACATTACAATTCCGGCAGAAAAACAAAACTTGAAATTTTTTTCCAGAATTTTACACCTGACGTCGTCAGGTTATAAGGCCAGATGCCGTCAGAGTGATCAGACAGAAATATTATGTTTAGTTTCCGGAAAATTTCTAGAAAAAACCTATACCTTAATTCCTGGAATTCCTGCAAAATATTCACTATGACTCGATACAAGCATTTGACTCGAACAAATACTAATATGCATGCTAATTTAATATTGTTATGATTCATGCTCAATCTTGTTCTTATAAACAAATTTGGATTTCCCTTACACTTATCTTTTGCAAAATACCTTTATATGTAGTTAAGACGAAGTTAAAAACAAAATAAAGCATTTTCACAGTTTAATTTGAAACATGAATCATAAACAATATAAATAAAACACGCATACGGAAGCAAATAAAAACAAACAAACAAACAATCAAACAAATAAAGCTTGGGTTGCCTCCCAAGAAGTGCTTTTCTTTATTAACGAGTCTTGTAGCTAGACTCAAAGTCACGTACTATTACGTGACTCCATCATTGGTCACGTTCTGTAGGTCATCCTCGGCCTTAGTTTTGTATTCCAGACCTAGTTGCAAGCATTCTTTGTAGAAACCAAATATTCTACCCATAACATAGTCTACTCCTCTACGTCTATCCTCATCATTCCTATAGTAGATCTGTTAGGTCATGATTTTACAACATAATCACTAAGAATTCTAGAGAGAGAAAGTAGGTAGAGAGAGAGAGTGGAAGGAACCCTTGATATGAAAATGAAAGACAACTAATAATATTAAGAGAACCAACACCCTCTAAGGAGGGTTTACAAAACTATTTATAGGGAAGGAGTAGGGCATCACTCCCTTCCTTCCTTTCTATAAGATGAAATGGGCTTAAGGCCCATGGGCTTGCTTCATAAGCCTTAAGTTTAATTAAACATACAAGCCCTAGCAACCTATTATATTAAATGACCGAAACTTGAATAAATAGTAAAACTATGATCCCAACAATCTCCCCCTAAGGGTCGGTCATCAAGGTTGCCTGACGTCTTCATCTTAATCTTTGACTTTCATAGCTTTAGACGTCTTTCAAAATCATTCATCGTTCTTTGTTCTTGTTGATGTGGTAGTGATCATCTTATGAAGTTATCTGCCATGCGTCACTTCTGCGTCTGTGGTGGTCGTCGGCCATTCCAACATGCTCATACATCTTTGGACATAGACTTTCTCGTATAAGAAATTCTCTTTCATACTTTAAGATCTTTGTCTTTAAACTTTGTAGATTCATCTGATTGGCGTAGAATCTTTCTTTGAACTTTGTGTTGTTTAAGATCTTTGGGGGAGCTATCATTAGCTTCAAGATGTATGTATGAGCATGTTGGAATCTACCATCATGGAAGTGAGGTACCTGCGAGTAAACAGTTTGCAATAAAACAACCGGTACTTACAGATAAGGAATTAGAGCTCATCAACAGCATATTGTGAAGACTCCTTCTAATCCTTATCCAGGCCGTTCCCATATCAGATACTCCCGAAGGAGCTTACGAGACCTACTAGGTAGCTCAATGACTGGGTGAGTCGCTGGGGATCACTCCACGATTGTAGACTACTATGGAACCACCGCGAACACTAAGCGTAACCCTTGTGAGGTTACCGAAGTGACCTGTCAAGGCTGTTAGATGTTGACCCTGACAGGAGTTTCCGTTCAATCATTGAGAAATACTTACGTAATTCTCTCATAAACGTTCTCGGCAGATTGCTAAGATCTGCGAAGGACTCGATAATTTACATCTGATATCCATTGATGTAGAACACCAGATGTAGAAGTACTAAGTGTTCCTAAGAGATCTTTTGATGAATCTCGTGGCTCTAGACTCAATAAGTGCATACTTAGGTTTCCTATGCGGAGACTAGGGAGGGGTCTCCAGTTTCTAAATTACACCGGTTCCCCGTGAGAATGAAACAAATTCTTTTAAGAGAACTTGAGTGGCTAGAAGGTTAAGTGCAATGCGTCACTGGGTCCATGACGGCTTTATCTTCAATACCGGCGTTGCCTTAGCAACAACCAGTAGCATACGAATTGAACCCGGTGTCTGCCCTAAGGTTGAATCATATGGAGGGCTATTTCTTTTCACCATTTTCTTTACTTTTCTTTTTAATTCTTCAACCCCTTCTTTCTCCTTTCATTCTTTACTCCTTTTTTCATATCATACCTAAGGACTTCTAGTTCTAACTATTGGTGATGTCCTTGGGTAGATCCCTCCGGCTTAGGCGGATCATAGGACGGTTATTACCTAACCTTAGTCACCTTATAACTCCATGACTATCCTACAATTGCCATTTGAAACCTTTGAAAATCTCTCAAAGTGTTTGTGTTAATCAAACATTTTGTTTAACACTTTAAGAGTTTTGTGTTTTCTTATGAAGGGCTCCCCCTGCACATGTGCTCATAAGTAGTTAATAAATTTGCACATGCGGGAGGAGCAAGCACTTTTGATTTGATCCACTTTCGGTGAACCAGACTGATTCGAGACACGCTTACATCACTAGTTAGACTAGCTTGAAGTTATTACCCGGCCTGGTCAAGTTCACAGAAAGTTTCTCGAAACGGTACATTTCTACTAAGACAAATCCTTTTCGAGACACGCTTACGTGGTTAGATAGAGAGTTCCATTGTCAGCTTTTAGGTGACAACTAGCTCTGGTAACTAACTTGATGTCATTACCCGTCGAGGATAAGTCTTTTCGAGATTACTAACTTTTGTTTCGTCAATTCTTGGGTCAATCTGAGTCTAGCTCGCATGAGATTCAATCTTTAAGCAACTTTGAACTTTCATATTTTAATCACTTTTCTTTTCTCCCCCTCAAAAATAGCATATAAGATGTTGTTTTTGAGAAACATTTGATTAAAATATGCTTTTTGAGTCTTATGGGGAGAATTCAACAAGAACTTTTGATTTTGAGAACGATGAGATTTCAAGTGCTCCCCCTCAACAAGTGAACACTTATTGAGGTGAAATACTTGTCTTTTGAGCAGAATTATGAAAATCAGAAAAGGTTTGATTAATTCTACTCAAAAATAAGAAGCCTTCGCTCCTTATATAAGGATTGTGGCACTGATGCGTACCACAGGGTCCTTTCTTTACAAGAACGGGTTGTACACTGTTATGTGTGTACAAGCCATAGTCATATGATGAAGAAAAATGATGATAAAATCAGGATAATGTAATACCAAAATGATCATACTTGAGGAGTATTAGGACGGTGGTAAGTGAGGATATTAGGAAACGGTTCCCTTGCACCAAGTAAGCTCTCCAAAGTGCGTATCTGCTCCCGGAACCTAAGCTTTTGATCAATCCGAGCAATGAACTTAATAGCTTCCCTCACATCTCTTCTGTTCCATCCCACATTAACCCCACTGTCATGTTCCTTTAACTTTTCGTTCAACTGGATTCTGACAAATTTGAGAGTCTGATCTCCGAACTTGTGAACCTCATCATATCTCATGAAACAGTGACCATCTTTGTGTGGGTAAATCACTCCGAACGGTTTGTTGTGAAAGATAAAAGGTCGTAGAAGGATGTTGGGAGGATATAACTGTGGAGCAGTAAAGTTGAGTGATTCCTGATAACTTTCGACTCCAAGTTGTGCATCTTCGACTCTTGCTTTGATAATTGTTTGACGCATGAAGAGTAGAATCGAGTTAATGATGTCATACTGAAGGCTTCCAGACAAGTTTTGAAGTTTGCCTTGTACCTTGAGAAGGTAAATATCAGCAATGTCATTGAGATTCAACCGATGATAGTCAGCTTCCCCGAATGTGTACAGCTGATCATCGATCCGGCGGACCTCAATTTCATCAAGAAAGTTGTATCCAAATCTTTTCTCAGAACGTTTAACTGCTGTTATGGCAAGAATGCGTAGATTAGAGAAGACTTTGTGCTTATTGTGGAATGAAAGCTTGTATTTGTAGAACCATCTCCGCATCTCAGGCCAGTGAAGAGTACACAAAGCAGCTTCATGATTGTATTTGGAGATGGATGTAGAGTGCAATCCTCTCATTTGATCTTCAAGTCTTTCCAGAGGATATGAAGCGGCTCTGAATTTGGTGAGAGATGTAGCATAACGGCGATTCGGATCCGTGTTCCCATGGATAAGATACTTAAGATCTTTGTTGAAGAAATAATGCTTGGGAAGTTTTGGTTCACTTGGAGGACCAATGAGGGGTAATGGTTGACTAAAATCTTGATATTTGAATTCATCAACGAGTGGTTCCCTGCCAGGAAAAAACTTGTCCCAAGATGGTCTTTTGGACCAGGAGATGTTTTCTGATAGAGCTTTGGCAACTTCCTCAACATTATATTCAAACTCGAGTTCGGTTGTGGTGCATGTTTTGAACTCGGTGAATCCTGCTTTACGAATCTCGACCAGATCAGAAAGCTGAAGTCTTTGTGTTTGCATCACTTTCTTGATTCTTTTAGCGAAGCTTACAATTGATCCTTCAGTCATTTCTTCAGTTTCAGTATCATCTGGGTGAGCATCAACCATATCATCAAACCAATTATATGAAGGAGCATCGGGGTTAATCCATTCGGGAACTGGGATTGATTGAGCATCCTTAGGTGGTTCAGCAACGGTTTCGGTGATAATTGGAGAGATGTCATCCATATCCACATTAGCTTCCTCGGTTGATTGACTCGGGTTTGGATCAGCAGAAACGTTGATGGTTGTAGTATTGGTTGGAGGCCTGGAGGAGGAACCTGATGTTTTCTTTCTCTTATCCTGTTGTTGTGGTTGATCATCTGGGTCGGAATCATCATGACGACGTTTGGTAGCCTTAGTCCTTTTGCAAGTCTCACTTTTCTTATCAGCCTTCTTGATTGACTTAATAAGTGCCTTGCGTAGTTCATTCTCATCAGGATCATCAGCAATAGCTTCCAACAGTTTCCCTTTGAGATCACTTACTGAAGGTTTTGACGGTAGAGTCTGAACAGTGATTGGTGTTGTTTGAAACCTGTGAGAAACAATCTCTGCAAGATTCCTGTTGACATAGTGTCTCACAGCAGAGGGAAGTTCCTTCTGAACATGCTTCTGAACTTCTCTTGGTAGTTTAAGTGCTACCTGGTCCTCAACTGCTTTATTCACATTGTGAATCTTGAAATCTTCAATAATGCGGTTTTGTTCATTAACTTGCTTTTCAAGCGCGTTGTATTGGTCATGTAATGATTTCAACAGGCTTGAGTGAACAACAGTTGTTTTACCAGTGATTTGCGGAGGATGACTTTGTGTAGTTGATAAAGGTTGTTGTTGTGTTTGAACAGTGGATGGTCCTTCATCAATTCCAACAGTGTTAATAGAGATATCTTGACTGGTTTCGTGTTGCATATCCTTTCCATCACCCTCTGATTCCTCATCACTTTCATCATTCACATCTTCTTCATCATTAACTTCATCGCTTTCCGTCTTATCTTCCTCATCACTACTCTTTTCATTCTCAAATTCCTCATCGTCTTTGTCTTTTGAAGCTTCAATCTCAACTTCAGTTTCAGCCGGTTTATCAAGAGATTCATTTGGATCAGAACTTGATGACTCAGCTTCATCTTCAGATTTATCATCACCTTGTTCAGAGGATGACTCGGTATGTGAATGTGTTTCTTCTGATGTTTGATCTTCTCTTTTGAGTTCTGGAGTTGGGCTTACTTCCTGAGTACCTGAACCTTCACCTTTCTTAGTAACTTTTGCGATTCTTACTGCTTCCGATTCTTTGCTTTTCCTTAAGGTATGTTGCAGTTGTTCATCCTCTTCAGATTCGGACATTAGAGAGGTGACTGATTCTTCTTGAGTTTCTATGGCTTTTCCCTTATCTGCCTTCTTACTTATGGCTAGTACAGGCTTTTCAGTTTCAGTTTCCTGTTCAACATCTTCAGTTTCTCTTTCACTATCAGTGGGTTCATCCCGAAGAGTAGGTTCATCCTGAGGAGTAGGAACAACCTGAGGAGTTGTTAATTTCCTCTTAGGTTCAACAGTGACCTTTTTGGTTCTTGATTTAGGAATGGTTTTGATAGTAAACGTTTCTGTTGAAGCTTTCCTTTTAGAAGTTCTCTTTTTCTTCGTCTGAGTCAAACCCACTTTACCAATTTTCTGAGCTTCATCATACAAAATGTATGCCTCAGTGTCACGAACATCATCAGGTAAAAAATGATCGGGAATTCTCATTCCTTGTTTTTCAGTGTTTGTCTTTTGAATCCTGGTTTTAGAGTATTTATGATCCATAGAAGGGGTGTGTTTCTTGTCTTCCAATCTACGATCAATATCTGGGTATTTCTCCATGAAATGAGCAATAAGACACTTTGTGAATCTGTGGAATGGAATCCTCGAGGTAGACGATTTGAGAAACTGTCTTGCGTGATTAACCATGTCCACCCAAATTAGTTGAGCATAGTCAATTTGAGCTTGTTTGACTACCCCCCAGAAGATCTGCATCGTTTCTAAAGTAGGATGTTCATGTCCAGTTTCTCTGCCCGTTAAACTGTTGGTGAGAATTGAGTAAAGTGTGAGCCAGGGTTGTGGGATGTATTTCCTATCAACGTGGGATATGTTTCTGAGTTGGATTACTGATTCATCATACTGCAGTTCCCGAAGAAGTTTGATAACATCTGATAATGACGGCATATGAGAGAATTTCTTGAGATTCGGCAAACCGAGAACAGTACGGAGAGTTTGTACATCAAACACAACAAGTTTGTGATCAAGATTAACCCCCAGTGACTTTTCATCTTTGCTGATTTCAACAGTCTCCCAAAACTGTGTTAAGTAGATTTCAGGCACTTCAGTGGTGATGGTGAGGAGGTTGTAAATGAAGTGTCTCTTAAGTATTTCCAGAATTATCTCACAAGTATCATGACATGAGATTGAGTCAAGATCTATCCTATGGTTTGTCTTAGCGATCACTCTTTCATCTCCTTGAATCAATTCGTGTCTAGGTGTAGATTTCTTTGCCATATCGAGACCTGAAATGATTCATTAACCAACAAACGCCATTACAAGATTAGCACGTTAGTGTTAGACAAAAGATTAATACCTTATAAACAATCACACAAGACAAATAAACCATCATCTCATATACAATACTTGATAAATCAATCCAATAGCCACGTAAGATTATCACAACACTTAAGATTGTCACAACACTTAGACAAACATGTAACATGAGCAAATTTCCATCAAAGTCGACAATATACTCATAACTTAAAGAATTTTGAAAAATTTCGGCAGCATTTCTTTTCATAAAAACTGAAAAACTAGAACCCATACGGGATGGTTCCATAAAGAAACTCCTGACTCGGAGTGAAAACAACCATGAATCAGTAACAATCCTTGAAAAATGAAGTTATTGTTGTTTGAAAAATTTCGTAACTTGATAAGCATATAGTACCCAAACTCGATAAGCATGTAACTAGCAAACTCGATAAGCATGAAAGTATATCAAACTCGATAGTCATAAGATAATCAAACTCGATAACTATTGTAACATGCAAACTCGATAACTATTGTAACATTCAAACTCGATAAGTATTGTAGCATTCAAACTCGATAAGTATGTGACATGCAAACTCGATAAGCCCAAGAGTCTCAAACTCGATAACCACACGAGTCTCAAACTCGATAACCACACGAGTCTCAAACTCGATAGATACATGAGTCCCAAACTCGATAAGCAAGTGAGTGTCAAACTCGAAAAGTATTAGAGTTCTTTAAACTCGATAAGCACACATAGATTCACACTCGATAAGCTTCAATTATAGCCAAACTCGATAGACTGATAGCACAAACTCGATAGTTACCATTTAACATCCAAACTCGATAAACACTATTATATTTCCAAACTCGATAAACATCACAGATTACTATCTCAATAAGCTTAAACACCTCTAACTCGATAAGCAGTCAAAGTTCATAAACTCGATAATCATAAAGCATACAAACTCAAACTCGATAATTACCATGTGTTGTATCAAACTCGACAAATAGCACCTATTCATCACACTACCACTAAGTTTTTGGAACAAGACTCAGTGATAAAACAATTTGAGCTTATGAAACCTAAATTACATAGGAATCAAGGTAAAGGTGCAACTACAATCAAGGTAAAGGTGGAGCTAGGCCCTAAGGGTCATGCCGCAATTGGTCATATCACTTAATTAGCCTAAATCACTTCATACAAAAAACACCCAAATCGTATAATCATAAACCCTAGACCATCGATTGGACTAAGATTATCAATTCGGTGCAAGCAAAGATAACACATAAGTCATTTGTGAATACTCACAATCAATGAATAACTTGGGTCTTGAAAGTCTTGGTTTTGGGAAAAAATTATGGGTCGCGTATGGTTAAGGATGAATAACTGGAAATAAGAGTAGCAGTTATCATAGCCATATGATATACTTAGGAGTTTAGGGTATTAACACATTTGGTCCCTCTACTTGCATATCCAAAGAAAGTGTTAAACATAAATCACATTTAGTCCCTTGAGTTTTAAAAACGTTACTACTAGTGAGAAACAATTGTTACGAGAGTAATGGATGTGGCACCCTCTTGAACCAACCAAAAGCAGTAATTTGGAAAAATTTAACAAGCAATGGTTCAAAAGGAGTCGAGATTAAAACAAAATAGTGATGAGAAAAATCTTTAATAGAAGAAGTTGAAAGAGATTTCTGTCTCCCCCTCAAGATATGCTCGATATAATATTGAAAGAAAAACGTTGAGAACGACATATCTTGAATAAGGATTTTTTTTTTTTTTTTTTTTTTTTTTGAAAATGAAAGAAATGAAAAATCTTTTTGAGTTTTTGTTTGTTTAATATTTTTGTATTTTGTTTTTAGAAAAAAAAACGTATTTACAGAGATATAAGTTTGATGTTTGACGATCAATGATGTTTTAAAAACTTTTCCAGATCTTCTGGAGTCAAACATCGCATACCAAGTTGGTGGACTAGACTAGTAAACCTCGATGGTGCTAAGGCTTTGGTAAGTAAGTCCGCCAACTGGTACTCAGTTCCAACAAAATATAATTCAACTGTACCCTTTTCGACATGCTCCTTGATGAAGTGATATCGGAGATCAATGTGTTTGGATTTGCAATGATGAACGGTGTTGCAGGAGATGGCAATGGCACTTTTGGAGTCACAGTAGATAGGAATCTTATTGAATAGGTAGCCATAGTCTTTAAGTTGTGATCTCATCCAGATGACTTGAGCACAACAAGCAGACATAGCTACATATTCAGATTCTGTTGACGACAATGATGTGCAGTCCTGCTTCTTTGATTGCCAAGACACCAGTTTGTCTCCCAAGAATTGTAATCCACCCGATGTGCTTTTTCGCGTGTCTAAACATCCTGCATGGTCAGCGTCTGAAAAAGCAATTAGTTCAAAACCAGAATCCTTCGGATACCAGATTCCCAAGTGAATGGTTCCCTTTATGTATCGAAGGATTCTTTTAGCCTCACTGAGGTGTTTTTCAGTTGGTTTGGACTGATAGCGAGAGCACATGTAGACAGCAAATACAATATCAGGTCTACTAGAGGTGAGATACATGAGTGACCCAATAATACTACGGTATTTGGTAGGGTCAACCGGAGTCCCATGTAAATCAGCATCTAGTTTTGTGGTATTGTTCATCGGTGTATTATACGTATCACAACTCATCATTCCATGTTTCTTTAAGATTTCCAAAGCATATTTGGACTGATTTATAAAAATTCCACGGGGTGATTGATGAACTTGTAGTCCTAGAAAGAACGTAAGTTCACCCATCATGGACATTTCAAAATTATCTTTCATTAATTTTGCAAAATCGTTTGAGTAACTTCTTTTTGTTGACGCAAATATAATGTCATCGACATATATTTGGACAATAAGTAAGTCCTCCCCATATGTTTTTGTAAATAATGTTGGATCCACCGAACCTTTAGAAAATTTATTGGCCAATAAGAATGCAGATAATTTGTCATACCACGCCCTGGGGGCTTGCTTGAGTCCGTAGAGTTCCTTTTTGAATCGGTAGACGTGATTGGGACGCTCAGGATCAACGAAGCCTTCTGGTTGAGTAACATACACTTCTTCCCGGAGTTCACCATTAAGAAATGCAGTTTTTACATCCATTTGAAAAACAACCATGTTTCGATGTGCAGCAAAAGCCAGAAAGATCCGAACAGCTTCATGTCTAGCCACTGGAGCAAAGGATTCAGCAAAATCAAGTCCTTCTAATTGAGAGTATCCTTTAGCAACCAAGCGTGATTTGTTGCGAATGACCGTTCCTTCTGCATCAAGTTTGTTTTTCCAGATCCATTTTAACCCGATGACAAAGATTCCGTCAGGTCTTTCAACTAATTCCCAGACCTCCAATCTAATGAATTGCTGAAATTCCTCTTGCATAGATTCAATCCAGTTATCATACGTCATTGCTTCTTTGATGTTTTTGGGTTCTTCCATACAAACTGTGAGTGCATAGATGCAAGTTTCACCATCAGTGTGAAGTCGTTGTCTTGTCATGACAGGTGCATCTGGATGGCCAATAATATGAACAAGGGGGTGATCTCGAGTCCATTTGTGTGTCGAAGGGTGAAGTTGATAGGTATCTCGCAAGTTAGCAGGATCCAAATTGCGTGTTGACGACTCAGCAACTTCATGATATGTTGGAGCTGGTGCAAACGGGTTAATGAACACATTAGGATCGTACTCTGCGGGTTGTGGAACTGATTGTGGTGTCGGATCTTCAGCTGATTGCCGAGAGTTGGAAGCAGGTTGTTCAACTGTAAATGGAGATGCAATTGGAGGACCGTCTTTCTCAACAGTTGTTGTTGTTTGTTGAGGTGAGTCTGGTACTTGATTATTATCAGGTTGTGCAGCGGAATTTGGTGAGACCTCAGTAGACCGGTATTCAATTGTATCATCAAATAGTGGATTGAACAAGGTTTCCAATTCTTTGCGGTTGAGAGGCAATGTTTCAGCCGAAGAGTCCGAAAAGTTAAGACGATTGATTTCGGGTCCTAAACTGTTATGCTCAGAAGCCATCTGTGTGAGTTCATCAAAATTAGCATGAATAGTTTCCTGAATTTCTCTTGTCCGACGATTCCATATCCGAAAACCTTTAGAATTTTCACAATATCCAACGAACACTCCGATGTCAGCCTTTGCTTTGAGTTTACCTAAATCATCACGATCATTTTTCGGATAACAGAGTGCACCAAATACATGAAAGTAATCGATGTTTGGTTTCCTTTTGTGAACAATTTGATATGGTGTTTTGCGATGGCGTTTTGTGATCATGCAACGGTTTTGAGTATAACATGCAGTTGAAACAGCTTCTGCCCATAAGTAATCTGGTAATTGAGCATTAATCAACATTGTTCTAGCAGCTTCCACTAACGTCCTGTTGCGTCTTTCGACAACTCCATTCTGTTCCGGGCTTCTGGGAATAGATGTTTGATGTTCAATTCCCACTTTCTCATAATATGACCTAAGTGTCTGATTCTTAAATTCTGTACCATTATCAGTTCTGATAATTCGGACTGTGTTGTGTAACTGAACTTGAATCTTCGTGAGAAAGGTGATGATCATTGAGGGAGCTTGATCTTTACTTCATAGAAAGTAGACCCAAGTCCATCTGGAGTAATCATCCACAATTACAAGTATGTAGCGTTTACCGTTGATACTTTGAACACGCATTGGACCACACAAATCCATATGAAGCAATTGTAACACATGATTTGTACTTTGCTCAGGTTTTGAAGGAAAATGAGCACGAGTACTTTTTCCTTGTTCACAGGCTGGACATAAGTGATCTTTGGTGAAACGGAATCTCGAAAAACCATCAACCAGTTTGTACCGAGCAAGGTCAGTCATGGTTTTGAAATTCAAGTGTGAGAGACGTTTATGCCATAACCAAGATTTAGTAGATTCTGCTTTGGAGAGAAGACATATCGGAGATGAAGCAATCATGTCTGACATCGATATTGTATAAAGATTCGAACCACGTGAGCCAGACATTAGATCATTTCCCTGTAAGTCACGAACGAAGCAGGTTTTCTCACGAAATGCTACTTCTAGATCCCCATCACAAAACTGTCCGACTGAAAAAAGGTTGTGACCAAGGCCTTCCACATAATAAACACGACTGATTTCGATGTTCCCACTGACATAGTCACCATATCCTATGATTAAAGCGTAATGATCATTCCCGAATCTGACAGTACCGATGAACTTTGAAACAAAGTTGATTAACAATTTGAGATTGCCTGTCATATGTCGGGTGCATCCGCTATCAACAATCCAAAGAATGATCTGTACCACCTGCATCACAAGAAGACGACGAGGATGGAACAGAAGTAAGGGTGGAACCCAAAGAAAGTGCGGGTTCCTGTTGGTTAGCAGCACAAGTATTCAACAGTTTAGGAATCCATTTAAAGTCTGGTTTGTGTTGTAACCAACGTTGCCAATTCCAACTAGTTTTTGCTTTCTTAGTGTTGAATTCACTAGTGATGGGCTTGTTCCTAGATTTGTTCTCTAGAATGATGGGGGTAACTTCATTATCCTTAGAAATCGTAGTAGACGGTTTCCCTAAATTCGACTTAGAGGCAGTAGTGGACCTAAAGGGAAGTCGTGTCCTACGTTTCTTTTGACGATTAAGGAGAGAATTAGCTACACATTTTGTATGATCACCAGATGAAACGTTTTTACGACAAAACACACAAGATGCATTAATATTCAAAACATTCAAAGGTACATCAGTTGTTACATTTAGATCTAGATTACAATTTGCCAGATTAGGATCTAAATCAGATGCAACATGATTCTTATTCAAATTCCTAAGGTGATCTTCTACTTCTTGAACTTCTAGTGATCCTCTTTTACGTTGCCAGAACCTATTCTTCTTGTTACTTTTACGCTTGGGTCTGCTAACGCTCTTAGTGGATACTAGTCCTGTGGAAGTGGAAGGGTCATCATTAGTGGTTTGAATATAATTACCCTTTTTGTTTAATTCATACATTCCAGGTGCTATCACTGTGGTGTCTACAAACTTTCCTTTTTGAAGTAGCTTAATTTTCTCTTTAAAATCAATGATGATGTGTTTTTTATCCTGAATTTCAGACTCAAGTAAACCAATGCAATATTTGAAATCAACACTGTTTTGTTGCCATTCTTCGTTTTCTTTTTTCAAGAATTCAATTTCCTTCTCGTATTTGAGACACAAACTTTTGAAAGACTCAAGGTTTTTACAAAGCTGACATGATTTTGAAATCTTATGACTTTGAAGTTGCAATTCCAGTGCCATACTTCGAGCTTCATATAAATCGAGAGTTTTTCTGAGTTGAAGACTTTCATTTGAAAATTGTTTGCACACATCATCATTGCTCTTTCTCAACATTTCGTTTTCATGTTTAAGTTTCTCAATTTCCTCATACAACAGATTATTATCAACACAAAGATCATCCATAAGCATAGTAGTACCAGATTTATAGAGATCATTCATGATAACAGACACAATATCAGCACTGAGAACTTGTTCCAAGAGTCGATCAGCATCATTTTTTAAACCTTTGTTTCTTTGCTTTTGAACCAAAATCGTGTGTTCATTAGACTCGAAAACATTAATCATTGTATTCACTTCTTTCTGAAGTTCGTGTTCCCAAAGTGTGGCACAACGACAGAGGTGTTTAACAATTGGCAACATTTGTTTTTGAAAAATATCCCTCTTTTCTCGCTCGTAAGCAGATTGAAAAGTTCCAATTTTTATTTCTGAATTACGTTCAATTGTTTCCTCCAAAATGTCGATATCTTCCATAAACGTTTTGAAAAAGTTTAAAATTCGACAACTTTTTGGTAAAGGTGTAACTTCACCAGAAGATGGTAAAGGACCGTTAACTTGAGCCACAGTTGGAACAGGAACTTCACCATGAGATGAAACGTATGACTCAGTGATATACCATGATTTCTCAGGTATTTCTTTTTGAGTAACAAAAGATTTAGAAAGAGGTGGAGCTTTTGAGTAATCATATGGTGTCCAATTTTGAACATAACTCATTTTTGATCGACTCTCTTCTTCAAGTTCTTCTTCTTCCTCAGTATCAAACACAATAGCACGCACAATCATATCATCAAGCAAATGGTCCATACTGTAAATTTTAGGATTATCTTTGAATGCTGAGTGAAGAAACATAGATTTGTAATCGCCAAGTGCAAATCTTTTATCGGGTCTTGGTTTTAAAGTAAATTTCTGAATTGTTGTGACAGAGTTCCCGTGTTTGTAAACAATATTACGAAATTCTTTGAGTTGTTTTTCAAGATCAACAATCTCACCAAGTAAGTCATCTATATACTTCCTTTTTCGTATTTTATGTTCACAAAAATCCTTTTTACAACTTGACAATTCTGTTTCTGTGTTAGAAAGTACAGTTTGAAGACGTTCAACTTGCATTTTCAATTCACACTTTTCACTTTCGAGTTTTGAAACCAACTTTCCATTAGACTCTATCAACTCTTGTATTTTATGTTGAAGATCTTGTTCTTTATTATGAGAATCGTGAAAAGCTTTTTCAAAACTTTTTGAATGTTTAATCTTATCTTCTTGATTTGAAAGTTGTATTTTATAACACTCAATATCTCTAGAAAGTGACGCATTTGTTTCTTTTAAGGCTTTGTTTATCTCATTGCATTTGATGATTTGCACTTGTTGAGCTTTCAGTTGTTGGGACAACAGTAGTAGATCGGGGTCTGGATCAAATGATGGTTCATGTTGTTTTACCAGATCATCTTTATCATTCTCAATTGGATCATCAAATGAAACAACTGTGTCATCATCAAATATGACAACTGTGCTTATTTGTTCATCTGCCTGAGAAGATGAAGATGAGTCAGATGGAACAACTTGCGCCGTATCTGATCCATAAGCAGAAGGTGAAGCAATTTCATGTATAAGGCATGCATTAGGAACATGTACCTGAGACAAGCCATCTGTGTCATACACAGGACCTGAATCATTAAGCTGGAGTTCCTGCATGTTAGCCATAAGCATCACAGCTGCATTAGCTTCGAGATCTTCCATGTCATCATCATTGTTAGCAGTTGCCATGAAGTTGTTCTCCTGCTCAGTGAAATTACCATCCTTTTCATCCTGAAGAGCCATAAGCAATGCCTGCTTGTGAAACTTACTACCCCGAGTTCTCGGTTGAGGACATGCAGTAGCAATATAACCTTTCTCATTACAGTTGTAACACCATACTGCATTCCCTGAGTTAGAGTTCCTAGTTTCAACCGGTTCGGACCTTTGCTGAGAAGCACCTGAGTTGTTCCTGAACCCTTCACTATTGTTATACCTCTGACCATTTCCACTGTAGTTGTTCCTCTGACCATTCCCAAAATTTCCTGATGAATTTCCTAAACCTGATCGACCATAGTTCCGATTCTGAATTTCAACTCTTCCATCATTAACAACAGCTTGATTCCTTGTGTTCGAAGATGAACGTTGACGGTTGTTTGTTTTGTTGGAGAATTTGCTGAAAGCACGAGCAATAAGAGCAAGTCCCTGATTCAATGTGTTAAACTCTTCATCGTCATCTTCATTTGAGTTTGAGTAGTACACAGCATCATTGTTGTTGTATGAAACAAGTTGTGTTGAAGTATTCTGAGGAGATGAATCGTAGGAGACCATAGAAGATTGTGGATAACTGAAGTAGTTTTGCTCTTGAACATGTGCATGATTTGACATTTGTGGTGGAGCATAGTTAGATTGAGCTACGAGTGCCAATGAATTTGGTGCTGGTGATGGTGAGTACCCTCCTCGAAGAGCTCTATCCTTTTCCACTTCAGGTTCATGGTGTTTCAGAAAGTCATACAACAAACCATATGATGCATCATGAAGATTTTTTGTTTGTCGAACAAATGTCACATACTTATGCCAATCCGGACCAAGACTTCCAACAAATTTGGAGTTAACTGCAATCCTAGGTACTGTGATTTTGTGACGTTCCAAATCATTTACCACATTAGTGAAACGATGATAGTAGGATTCTAGTGACTCTCCTGGTTCAATTTTGATGTCAGTGTATTCCATATAGAGTTTTGATTCCATATCATCTTTGTTCAATTGAGTTCCTTCCATTAAGAGATGAACATGTTCCCACATAGCTTTAGCTGTTTTCTGAGCATCGACACTTCGATAAATTGGGTTAGGAATACCTTGAAGTATGTAGGCCATAGCATACTTATCAGCTTCACGATGTAGTTTCTGTTCTTCTGTGAGTGCAGATTCTGGAAGAGGTCTATCACCAGGAGGACGTGGAGGATCAGCAGTTGGATCACCAATTTCAAATCTTGTTGGCCACTCAAATGGTCCTTCAAGTATCACTTGTTTCAAGTATTTCCCATGAGGTTTCTTAAGTTCAAGGAATCGTAAGAATCGGCTTGACCATTGAACATAATTCCCGGGTGTAAGCATTGGAGGTGTCTCAAGTGATCCTGCCTCATGTCTGGATTGTTGAATTGTAATAACTTCACACATCCTATCAAACCAGTGAGGTTGTTTTGAGGAAAACTGATTGTTTTGTTGTGACATTTGTTGTGTTTGTTGTTGAGGAATGATTTGATGTTGTTGCATCATGAGGTAATGATGTGGTGGATTAAACGGTTGTTGTTGATACTGATGTTGTTGCTTTTGATGAGGAAAGTAGTAATTAGGTGGTTGAGACATCTTTTCGTGATTATGGTAAACTTAGATCGTTAAAGATAAATAAAGGTTGTAATTAGATTAGATATCAAACTTGTTATGTGATTCAAACTTGGTATGTAGTGATTAGTATTCAAACTCGATATGTTCAAATTAGGAGTCAAACTTAATAAGTCCAAAATTAAAATCCAAACTCGATAAGTAGGTAAATGTTCCAAACTCGATAAGTCTGATGTAATGGTACGAAACTCGATAAGTCTAGGTGAATGTTCAAACTCGATAAGTCAATGTATTACCCCAAACTCGATAAGTCAGATAACAATCCAAACTCGATAAGTCAATGTGAATCCCTTAACTCGATAAGTCAGATAACAATCCAAACTCGATAAGTCAATGTGAATCCCTTAACTCGATAAGTTGATAAAATTTTGGCAGAGTATCCCCTAGAGAGTAGCTACGCTGATCCTAACTCGATAGTCGATTAGGAGAACAAGGCTAACTCGCCAGACTTCAAAAAATCCAAACTCGATGGAACTTTAATACCTAACTCGATAGGACCAAATTAGATCCCTAACTCGATGGAACTTTAACACCTAACTCGATAGGACCAAATTAGATTCCTAACTCGATAGAACCAAATTGCTAACTCGATAGTTACCTGATGAACAGTATCCGAGAGTTAAAAATTTCACTTTTAAACTAAGTTTTTCTACCAAATCAAACCTAAATCAACCTATATTATCCCTTGGCGAATGATACCACTTGTTAGGTCATGATTTTACAACATAATCACTAAGAATTCTAGAGAGAGAAAGTAGGTAGAGAGAGAGAGTGGAAGGAACCCTTGATATGAAAATGAAAGACAACTAATAATATTAAGAGAACCAACACCCTCTAAGGAGGGTTTACAAAACTATTTATAGGGAAGGAGTAGGGCATCACTCCCTTCCTTCCTTTCTATAAGATGAAATGGGCTTAAGGCCCATGGGCTTGCTTCATAAGCCTTAAGTTTAATTAAACATACAAGCCCTAGCAACCTATTATATTAAATGACCGAAACTTGAATAAAGAGTAAAACTATGATCCCAACAAGACCGCTTGCTTATGCTCCTTCTCGATGCTTGATAAAAGCCGGAATTGCTCAATCTTATATGGCATTTGGTAGGCTATCTCATCGGTCTCATCCTTGAATCTAACTATTCCTTAGGACGGGTTGTAGGTCATCTTAGAGACCTCAACGAATGGCTTTCCAAACATTACTTGAGTTAGGCACTCATCTATTATCGGGCGAATATCTTCTACAATCACAAAGTCGGTGACATAGGTGAAGTTTCCTACAAAAACATGCTGTCCCTTAACTCTTCCTACGAAGTTACTCATCCAACCCGTGTTGGGAAATATCCTAGGTCCAATTTGCTTTTTCATTATCCAATTGTAATGGATCCTAGTCATAATGTTAATAGGAGATTTAAGATCGATATAGGCTTTCCACACATGCACATGCCCAATGTTGCATGGTATGTTGATATTGGATGGGTCACCCGCTTTGATGATTGGTGAACCTAGTAAGTATGGTGTCTCGGGGTCATCGAATAAATCCTTATGGTATGCCCGTTCTTCCTTAGTAGGTAACCTATCAAAGTAGTCCTCTACATTTTCTACTTCATCTACTCCCCCTTTTTTATTATCCTCAACTTCCTTAACCTCATTCTTAGATTCGCCATCAATTCCAATTCTACCCTTATCATCTTCTTCCATATTCTTATCAATTGGCTTAATAGTGACTACGTTGACAAAGTGGACATGTTTGGATGATGAGGGGTCCTTGATTTGGGGTCCGCTACTAGTGTTCCTAGCGTCCTTATGTGGTGGTGCTAACACTTGGTTGTTGAGGGCTTTCAACAAATTGCCAATTTTATTGGTCATCTCCGTTTGTTGTTGATTGAATTCGGACTCAAACTTAGCCATACGAGCTTCCTGAGATGCCATAAATTTGGACATCAATCCTTCAAGATTGTTGGTACTACCATAGTTGTTAGGAGGATTGTTGTTGAAAGTATGGTTCGAGTTTGAACCGTTTGATTAGAAACGATTAGGTAGGTTGGAAGAATTGTTTTGAGAGGGGTTTTGGTTTTGCTTCCACCTAAGGTTTGGGTGATTTTTCCAAGAGGGGTGGTATGAATCACCGTAAGGGTATGGCTCGGGTTTGAAAGTGTACCACTTTTCTCCCGTTCCGTCGGTATGCGAGGATGCATAGTCCGCAAAAGCTTGTTCGGTGAGTTCCATGCAATCACGAGTGTCATGGGGACCACTACAATATTCACATGAAGAAGTGATTTTGTTCACTTGGCTTGAAGGTTTAGGAGCTTCGTAGGATTTCATGAGAAACTTGACTTGGTCTTCAAGTTCCATGATCCTACGGTCGGGAGTGCTTGAATTATTCGAAGGCAAAGATATTGCCTTGACCGTTTTGTTCAAATCACGAGGATCATTCCAACTTTCGTTGTCATAGAGAGCAAGATCTTCTATGAGTTCCCATGATTCTTCCGCACTTCGATCACGTAGCTTACCACCGGCCGCTTGGTCAATGGTTTGCCTCGTGGGGAGATTGATATGGCCATAGAAGATTTGAACTTGGAGCCAAAGATCTATGCCATGATGAGGGACTTTTAGAAGTAAATCCTTGAATCGAGTCCATTCCTCGTAGAGGGTTTCGCCTTGACGTTGTTGGAACATCAAGATATCATTCCTTAGCTTGGTGGTTCTTCCCGGTGGGAAAAATTGAGCAAGGAAACGAGTGGTGAGATCATCCCAAAAGGTGATGGATCCTGCGGATAGACGCTCAAGCCATTGACTAGCTTGGTCTCGTAGAGAGAATTGGAAGAGACGCAATCGGGTCGTCTCTCGAGTTTCAACATCAAGGTCTATGGAATCTACAATTTTGAGAAAGTCCTTGAGATGTTGGTTTGGATCTTCGGAACGAAGTCCATGGAATGCACATCCGCTTTGCACCAACCGGATGGTATCAGATCGCAAGGGAGACACATTGGCTCCTTGAGTAAGCTCAATGGTGTTTCGATAGCCTTGGTGGCTAGGACGGGAGTACTCTCCTAAAGTACGGGCTCTAGGAGGTTGGTTTTGTTGTGGTGGGTTGGCGGGGTCAAGGATATTACCACCTTCCATGATGTCAGATGGTAATGGTTACAAACAACTAAACGAAGAAAAAGATAGACTAAAGAAAACCTATAAAATAAAATTAAAAATCTCACTAGAAAGGAATCTATTGAGTAGACCTAATAAAAATAAAATTCAACCTAAACAATAACTATTCCCCGGTAGCGGCGCCAAAAACTTGATGCGTGGTTTTGTAACCTTGCAATAGGTTTTACCTATCAAGGGATCTTGAGAAGCTTGCAATCCCCACCAGGCAGTGTACCTGACCGATGTAGTATAGTGTAGTGGCAAGTACCGGTGGATTGATTGTTCTCTCGAGGAAGAGTGTTCGTTAGGATTGAAAACTACTCTAATTAGGTCTAAGGGTGAGGGATGATTCTTTTTGTATTTTTATATTTTATGAAAGCAAGTAAAATCTCGGTTTTGAAGGAGTGGGCGGAATTAGTTGCTACTCAACTAACCCAAATAACTACAAATGCAATGAAAATAAAATAACAAGAAAGTAAATGTGAGAAAAACTTATATGGAGAAAAACGTGTTCACTTAGATTGCATTACTCCCTAGCTATCTTTCATTGATTGAATAGTTTGTTACAATTGCGTGGATGACGGGTTGTATTCCTTAATACCATTCGTGGGGGTGTGTACGTCCTTCCCCAACTCTATAAGATTATATCTCTTCCTATGACGACACGTTGAGTATCCTATCATGGCCTCATTAATATTCACTTATGCATTAAATACAACCAATTAATCGTAGTACACATCCAATTCATGTTTCGTAAGACGTCAAGCAAGTTACCAATAGGAAGTTAGCCAATTTTCTTAAGCCTAACATTGATATCACCCATCCAACACAATTAGTAACAAACCATCAACCAACAATCAATAGCTAGGTTTCATTACATCTAAGCAAACACAAAAATAACCTAGCCTAGCATGTTAATATAAAGACAAGCATAAGATAGAATCAAACAACACATAGACATATTGAATGATTAATGGAAGACTTATCTTTAATTAAGCATGGATGAAACAAGGGTGAAAAACCCTTACAAAGTGTATGAAATTTGACATAGGGTTTATCCCTAACTTCTCCCCAAAAGTTTCACACTAATGAATGAAAAATAGTAAAGTATATATAGATTTTACAACTTGACGACGTCACCCTTTAGCATGTGACGCCGTCATCTCGCCGCGATTAGGGTTCCTTGATGGCCTAGATCCACTCTTGACGCCGTCTGGTTCTAAAGTGTTCTGGGCCGTCTCTCTTTAACTTAAAGTGTGATCACCTTGATGAAATAACACGTGAAGTGCAAAGTAGATATCCACCTCTTCATCAAAGAGTGACGCCGTCACCTTGTAAAGTGTGACGCCGTCAGGTACTGTTTCCAGCATAATTTGAGACTTTGTCGTTTTCTTCACTTTTATGCTCCAAAAATGTTCAAAATGCTTCCTTTTTCAGATTTCTTCTCCAAAGTACCTAAAATGACAAAATGAACGATTTGAGGCAATATTTGACCAAATTATTACGACTTAGGGCTTAAATGACCCCCTAAAAGTGTAACACTTTTCGCCTCATCAATCACCCACAAACCAGTGGACAAGTGGAAGTTTCCAATCGTGGTATTAAAAGAATTCTGGATAGGACCGTAGGTGAAAACCGAGCATCTTGGTCGAAAAAATTAGATGATGCACCTTGGGCCTTCTGTACAGCTTACAAAACACCCATCGGGTGTACGCCTTACAAGCATGTGTACGAAAAGGCGTTTCATTTACCGATCGAGCTTGAGCACAAAGCCTATTGGGCCTTGAAGCATGCGAACTTCGACCTTCAAACAGCGGGTGATCACCTTAAAGTTCAAATGAATTAATTAATTGAACTACGTGATCAGGCTAACGAGAACTCTTTGATCTAAAAAGAAAAGACAAAGAAGATTCATGACTCAAAAATAAAGAACCGCATTTTCAACGTTGGTAATCGAGTCCTTCTTTTCAACTCACGATTAAAGATCTTCTCGGGTAAACTTAAAACCCGTTGGACTGGACCATTCACTATTGCCAAAGTTTTTCCATATGGTACCGTTGAGTTATCTCAAACTGACGGACCAAATTTCAAAGTGAACGGTCATAGGTTGAAGCACTACTTTGGAGAGGACATACCACCCATGGTGGTCCCGGATCTCCAAACTTTCCCTATGAACCAATGAATTTGGGGTCGAGTCAAGCTAGTGACTCGGTAAACAAAAATATTAGCACCTTATGGGTGACAACCCATATTTCTGTCTTTTTTCTATTTTCTAACACTAAGTGTGGGGGAGTGTCCTCTGCTACTGTTTGCCTTTTTGTCTGTTTGCTCATGTTTCCAGGTTTCCCTTGGATCGTAATGATTAACGCGCCTGTTTTCAATCCAGCCGCCCAATATTCGATCCGTTTGCTAACGTTTATCCAGGGATTGCTTATAAAACCTTTTTGTGAAAAAAGATTTCCTTCGTACACTTAGCTACTAATGTTACCTTTTTACGTTCAAAGCATCGACATAATAGCCGGGACTTTGAATATTGAGGGCAATATTCAATTCTAAGTGTGTGGGGGGGGGGGGGAATTCTAGCGAATTTGATCACATGTGTACCTTCTAGTGCCCTAAAACCCCCGTTTTTGGCTAAATTTAAAAAATTTTCAATAAAAAGAAGTGCTTTGCACACAAAAAAAATCAAAAAATGATAAACATACAAAAAAATAGAATAAAGTGTTTAGTCTTGATTAGGCTAGAACACAGTGAATCCTGACTCTGCCAGAGTGTTGATCTGGCTGCTTCCTTAACTTTTAGACTAAGTTTTTATGATTTATGCAAATAAAAATGCTAAGCGTAGAGTAGTTGGTTCTCTTTAGAGCTTATATCAGTAATCTATGGCTTTTTCTCCCAGTAGCTCCTAATCTGACTTAAATGCGTGCTGTTTTCAAACTTTTGACCATTAAAATTGTTTTGTTATGTAAACAAGTCTTTATGCAACGTTAATATAGAGTACTAGTTCAAATTTTTATTTAAATTTTGGAACAAGCATACTTTCCTAAAATCTGAATAATATTGCAAAGTGAAGCAAGTAAAATTGCTGAATGATGTGAAAGTGAAAGTAATAAGTATGTTGTGTTATAAAAAAAATGATGAAAAAAAAATGAGAAAAATGAAATGAAAAAAATGTGTTGAATAGAATTAAAATGTAGATTGTGTATAAATGTACGAAACTTGTTTTTTCTTAAATTTAAATTGGAAGTTGAACTAGTATTCGTTAATTTTGTCATAAAGATTAAGCGGTAATATAGAGATTGTTGATTTCGAAAGACCCCGAAAGCTCCGATACTATTCTCAAGGGTGTAAAACCCTAGCCTCCTAAGCTTCGGCTAAAAGGACAAGCTGAGAAGAAAGTCGCCACATGGAGTGATCTCATCTTTGCCTCTTTAATTTCCAAATGATCGTTTGTTGTTATCTATTTACTTTTAATTTTAACTTGTCAGGGAATATCAAAAATCTTTGAATCAAAATCCCGCCAATTCCGGTACTAGTCTCTGAGGGGTGTCAAAAGCCTGGTCACCTAAAACCAACTGGTTTGGGATGTGCCGAGAAGAAATCTGCTACATGGAAAAGGCCATTTTTGATTATTAAATTTCTGAGGTTCCCGGTGGGTTATAATTGGACTTAAGTAAATAACAACCGTAATGAGTGTCAATTTTTGTGGTCAAACTTTTGAAAATAAGCACACACACCTAAACTTGATAAATTGTGGAAGTAAAAAGTTAAGTCTTGTCTTACATAGATTACTCTTATATGTAGTGTTAGCGTTTTACAAAAACATTTTGTTGATATAAATAATGCATAAAAACGTTATTTATATTTTTTGATATCTCTATGTTTTGACGATCACAAAATGTAAAAACATTAAACGTAAAATTATTACGTAAACAAGTATTTAGTTACAAATATCATTTTATCCAACAATATCACTTAAGGTATGAATAAACAAATGTCTAATACATTTTATGATCAAAGGGATTTTTATTTAAACATTACAAAGTTTATAAAATTATATAAATACCTTATATATATTTGAAAAACATTTTTGGTAATAAAGGATAATGTTTAATTCATAATAAATATATGAATTCAAATTTTTAACCAAAATCAGTTAGTTTTTCACCAAATAAACTTTCCTCATAAAAGACAAAGACTCCAGGCTGTTACAGGAGGGCTGCCCCCTTAATTATAAGGGGCGGCCCCCTTAAATTTAAGGGGGTCGGCCACCATTTAAGGGGGTCGGCACGCTCCTGTTGTCAGGAATCTTTGCCAATAAATACCTGCTCAAACCTGGTATTTTTCCTCACCTTTTGCACTAATATTTTCAGTCCCAATCCTTTCTAAACATCATTCTAAATCCTTTGATCATAAGATTATAAGTCTTTGTTTCAAGTGATTCAATCCCTCATCATTCAAAAGTGCAAAAGAAGAATACTCCCTCAACATCTAGTTAAGAAGTATTGTAGATTTGTGAATATAATTTGTATAGTTGTGTAGATTATTTGTAAAGTATAGATCTAGGTGTGTTAGTTGTGAAGATTAGTTGTGAAGTAGTAGTAGTGTTGTGAAGAAGAAGAAGTGGTGTGAAGATCTAGAGCTAGGTAGTGAAGAAGTAGTGTAGTGAAGAAGTTGTGAAGAAGGTGTGTAGTGATAAGTGGTGTGAGATTAGTTCTAGCTAGGATTAGAACTCGACATTTAGCTTTGTGTCGTTAAATTGGTGTAAGCGAAAGTTGTGTAAGGTTTTCTCCGCCATAAAGGAGCTTGTTGACATAGTGAAGAAAACTCTCGAGTAGGTGACTCGGGGAGTGGAGTAGGAATAAGGAAGGTGTCCTTGTAGCCGAACCACTATAAATCCTTTGTCTTGTGGTGCGATCTTTCCATCTCTATCTCTTTACTTACTTACTCACTTATATTGTCTTCATTTACTTCCGTTGATATTAGTTTTTATTAGTGTGCAAGTATTGATCTCACATATAATTAGAATCGAAGTTTTTAAAATACCTAAGTTTTCATATAATCAAAAAGACGTAAAACTATTCAACCCCCCCTTCTAGTTTTCCACAATTGGTATCAGAGCCACGTCAAACAAGATTTTTAAAATATATTGTATTTTAAAACTTGAAATCGATCTATGGAATCGGAAAAATATTTAGAAGGGAACATTATTTTTAAACCACCATACTTTGAAAATATAAGTTTTCTTGAATGAAAAAATTGATTCGAAAGTTATGTGAAGTCAATAGATTATAATATTTGGCATGTCATTTGAATTGGTGATCTTCAACCAATAAAAACTATTTTTAAAAAACAAAATAACTTAGCTAAAATTATTATATACAAAGCTCTACCAAGAGTTGAATACGAAAGAATATTTTTTTGTCAAACGGCAAACGATATGTGGAAAACTCTTTTAAACTTTCATCAAGAGGAGTGTCAAGCCAAAGAAAATCTTGCATACAAAATAGTAGTAAATGAAAGCATAGTGATAAATATTTAGTTGAAATGAATACAAGTGCTACTAGTTCAAATCTTTCATGTGAAGGTAATGATGTCGAAAACTCCGTGAGTTATGATGAGAGTAAACAAGAAGGTTGTATAGAGATGATGATCGAGAAGGAACCAAGTGATGATGACGATTCTAGCTCCGAAAGTGAAGACGAAGAATATGCAAAGGTTATTAAAGAATTCAAAAGTATTCTTAAAAAGCGACAAAGAGCACAAGATAAAAGAAAGACAACCCGAAGGAGAAGATTTAGTGACGAAGACGAAAAGGCCAAATACAAATGTTTCGTTGCTCAAGCATCCGACGAGAAATGCTTAGGAATTGATTTGGAGCCCGATGAGTGGGTAAAGGATAGTGGATGCTCAAGACACATGACGGGGAATCGCAAGCTATTCTCTACATACAAAGCATACAATGGAGGTAACGTTATTTTTGGTAGTGATCGTCGTGGAAAAATCATAGGCAAAGGTACGATCTCTCAAGACTCACTAACTATTGATAATATTGAACATGTAGATAATTTAACATATAACTTGCTTAGTATAGGACAATATGTGATAATAAGTGTAGAGTTACCTTTACGGATAAAACTAGTGAAATAATTAAGGATGATAAAGTTATAGGTAGTGGAATTAGGAAAGGAGGTGTATACGTTATGAAACTAGGAAACAAGCCGGAAGATAGGATATGCTTAACAACCCTAGATGAAAATTCCACTTTGTGGCATAGGAGATTAGGTCACGCAAACATGCAACCAATACAATCTTTAGCCTATAAGAAACTAGTTAGAAACTTGCCTAGTTTAAGATATGATATACATTTTTGCGATGCTTGTCAAATTGGAAAACAAGCACATGTTAGTCACAAAGCTAAAAATATGGTATCCACTACTAGGTGCTTAGAATTACTACACATGGACCTTTTTGGTCCATCCGCTGTGTGGAGCTACGGTTGCAATCGTTACACCTTAGTTATAGTAGATGACTATTCACGATACACGTGGACTAGGTTCTTAAGTAAAAAAACCGAAGCCTTTGAGAAATTTGAGACATTTAGTAAAATGATACAAAATAAGTTAGGATGCTCCATAGTTTCAATTAGGACGGACCATGGTAGGGAATTTGATAATGAAGTACAATTCGGAAAATATTGTGATGTAAATGGAATATCTCACAACTTTTCCGCTCCTCGTACTCCGCAATCAAATGGGGTAGTAGAAAGGAAAAATAAGTCTTTACAAGAAATGAGTAGAACAATGCTAAATGAGCAATCTATCCCTAAAAAAATTTGGTGCCACGCCGTAGATACATCAACATATATACTTAATAGGGTTTCTATTAGACGAATATTAGGAAAAACTCCTTATGAGATATTAAGAGGTAGAAAACCAAATATAGGCTACTTTAGGGTATTCGGAAGTAAATTCTTCATTCTTAATACAAAAGATTACCTTACTAAGTTCGACCCTAAGTCACACGAAGGAATTTTTCTTTGATATTCACAAAATAGTAAAGCATATATAATTCTAAATAAACATACCATGAAAGTAGAAGAATCCCTAAATGTAACTTTTGATGAAACTCCTCCACTACCCAAAACATTACCATTAGAAGATGATGACATTATAGAGGAAGAAGCTATTGAGGTTAGTAAAACTAAACCCTTAGGTAATGATCTTGAAGTAGAAACTTTAGAAGAAAATGAAGTTGTAAATATTATGGAATCTAAGTCACATCCTCTAGACAACATTATAGGCAACTTAAATCAAAGAACACTTAGATCACAAGCTCAAGATAAAATTAACTTCTTTTGTTTTGTATCAACAATAGAACCTAAGAATATAAATGAAGCCTTAAAGGATGAAAGTTGGATTATGGCTATGCAAGAAGAATTAAATCAATTCAAAACAAATGATGTGTGGGAACTAGTCTGAAATCCTAGGAATGTGACCATAATAGGAACTAAGTGGGTATTTAGTAATAAATTAGATGAAAATAGAATAGTAACTAGGAATAAAGCTAGGTGAGTTGCCCAAGGTTATAATCAACAAGAAGGAATTGATTATGACGAAACCTATGCCCCCGTAGCTAGACTAGAATCCATTAGAATCCTTTTAGCTTATGCATGCTCCCTAGACTTTAAGTTATACCAAATGGACGTGAAGAGTGCATTCCTCAACGGTTTTATCAATGAGGAGGTTTATGTGGCACAACCTCCGGGATTCATTGACTTCGCAAAACCTGATTATGTTTATAAACTAAAGAAAGCTTTATATGGTCTTAAACAAGCTCCAAAGGCTTGGTATGATAGACTAAAAGCCTTCCTAGTTAAACATAATTATTCCATGGGAATGGTAGATAACACTCTCTTCACTAAAAGAAGTGACCCACATATAATCATTGTTCAAATATATGTCGATGACAATATATTTGGATAGACTTGTCAAGAAATGTGTAACACCCCCAATTCATGGATACGCAGCGGAATTCAAACTGGGTGTTACTTGACGGCACAATAGTCACAATAATAGAAAACGAACTCTAATTGAGTCGTTTTAAAAGATTTATCATTCAAATTATATAAATATCAGAGATTACAAAATGAGGTCCCAGATGGTTCCATGTTTACAATTTACATTAAATGAGTTTTTGAATGATAATAGAATTTATAGCCCTCTTGAACATCCATGCCCTTCCGTGTCATCCTTGATCATCATGAACCTGAAATACATGCTTGAGAGGTCAACACAAAGGTTGAGTGGAATTCGTAGAGTTTGTAGTTAAATCGTTTGAACACAATAATCGTAATGTGAGGTAATTAATCACACATTCATAGTTAGAAAACAAAATCGCTATTATTTCACTAAGCTCATGCAACCAAAGCATTAACATCGAACCAAAAATTGGCATTGTAGAAGCCCTACCAAGGTAATATTGCCATTATACCTCTAGATCTCAAATATAGTGCATTTGTTTGAACTTGTAGTTGTTCAACACAAATGGGATTCGTCAATCCCAATAGGCCTATTCACAATATTCGCGCTCACTATAGCTAGTGACTAATGGTTCATGATATAGGGACTTCGAACATGGCAATCGTTACTTAGTGACAATAAAACATAGTCGGATAGCATACAGTAGAAAGCATTGTGTTCGAGTAGAAAAATAGTAGCATGTATTCCCCCCATGGGTTTGTAAAATAGTTAAACAATAGAAAGTGGGGCTACGAACTCACCTTAAGTTATGTAGTGAGTAGTGAGAATGATGGTCGAATCTCGAAGGTCTCTATGAGCAATCTATAATAGAATATCGCGACTTAGGATTGGAGTAAAGAATATGAAGTAGTGCCTATATATATATCTTGCATTTAGTCCATGATGTGGTATGATGTATAGTGTAAGTCTTTGAAAGGAAATGATTCGTGAAACATGTAAAGTTTATATATCGTTTACTACCGTTCGGGCTGACATAATTCAGAAGTCATGTTAGTAAGCGTTCGAGGAGCCAGGACACTTTAATTCGTAAATCCACAACTTATCTCGACGGCTTACATAATGAACTCCTCACATGAGGCTCCCTACTATTGTAGTAGTTGATAAAATATATAGATATAAGTTTTGATCCGAAAAGTTACATATCCGATATTTGAATAAACTTAGGAAAGTTTATTATTACATGAAGATTGTTATTAGGGTAGGTTTCATAAGTCTTGTATGACCATTTTTCTTTGTTATATCTCATGGTTCCTTTTAGGTGAAGTAGATCCAAATTGCTTGTTCAAGTTATCGCCAATTCCTGGTTTCATGTTTTCGCCTAAGTAAGCTTCTATGGTCATTTAGTCATGGCCTTGCCATGAGCTTTGGTCATGGTTCCATGGTCTTGAGACTCAACCTTGGCTCTAGCCATGGTTATGGTCTTGATTCTAGGTCATAAGACCTCTTTGGTCTTTTTAAACCATAACCTTTATATAGTGACATATATATGTAAAAAGCTGTTAAGAAACTGAGAAAAATCTCATTCGTTATGGGTTTTCTGGAGACGTGCTCCTGAATTTTTGTGGAAAACATGATTCTGGACAACTTTCGTGCTTTAACGTTTTCATGAAACGGACCAGAAAGGCCTCTTTTTGCGTGTTTTAGGTTCTGTCACAGAAACTATTTGGCAGATTTGCCGCAAAAGTTTGGTAACTTCAAATGGTCATAACTTTTGACTCGTATACTTGTTTTAGGTGGTTCAAGTTGCTATGGTTTCCTTTTTAACTCCTCTTTAACAGTAGGTAAGTATCCAATATCATAGTTATACTATTTTGGTCGTGATTCTCTATGAAAGTCACTAGTTTATTTGTTTGAATAACATAGGTTACATATATGTATCAATACTTGTTTTACCCATTTTTATACATCATGAACATAATCACAAGACAAAATATAGTATGTATGATATGTAAATAACATGAATATGATATTTAGCAAGAAGTATGTTAGGGTTTGGCTTACAACTTTTGGCTTTCAATTAAGAAAGGAAGTAACTAGTAAGGATAGGACTTTGATAGACTTTAGCTTCAACCTACTTCACTTCATGCAATCTTTCTACTCTTGTATTCTTGAAAGATAGATGATAAAAGTTGAGGTGACTTGAGTGGATTCAAACTCAAGAGAAATCACCAAAGTATATGAGGTTTGGAAGTGTTTTGATGAATGAAAACCTAACTAGGGTTTCTATGTTGATATGCTCTTGATTTCTTGGATGAAACTTGGAAGAAGATCAAGCAAACGATATGGTGTTTGTGTGTGTGGAAGTGGCGTACAAATGAGGGGAAGGAGAGGGTATGTATATGAGTTTGAGGAGGTTACATGGAAGACTAGTCAAAACTTGGTGAACAAGTGTTATACTTGTAACCATCTTAGGGCCTTAAGCACAAGATTAAGCCACAAAGTGATGACTCCCCCCCCCCAAGGTCGGTTTGGGAATACTTGGAGAGTAAGTGTTGGCCTTGGATGATATTATCCAAGATATCTAGTATGTTTTGACTCCGTGAAATGCTAACCGTAAATGGTTAAGCCACGAAACGTAAAACCGGGTATCGTAAAAATACGAAACTTGGAAGAATGGTTAAACATGTCATTATACTTCATAATAAAATATAAAATGAGTGGTAGGTTCCATTGGGATGGTAAAACCCTACTAAAACTGGAAACGCAGGTCTAAACCGCGAAATACGTAAAACGTACGAATATTGCGTAGAATTGAGAAAAGTAAAATGTAACTTTTCTAATAGGGTAAAAATGATTTAAAATGACTTAAAATGTCTAGACTGGGCTCAGTCTAGTGTCGGTTGGTATTAAATGTCTTTTAGACATCAAACCGTAAGCCTAAAAATCAAGGAATGACTTATAAAATCAAAGAACGATTTTTGGTCAAAGGAGGAGGGAAAAATATGTTGACTTTTTCTAATAAGTTAAAAACTTAAATCGTCTTAGAAACGCGGTGTAGGTATAGGCTAAGGTTACGGCTGAGTAAAAACGCTTAAAAACTGAAAATTCCAGTTTTTCACGGCCGAGGCTTATTTTGGTCATGTTTTTCACAGTCATGATTAATTCTCAAATAAATCATGAGTGTATCAAACATTTTTCTGATGCGGGGTCACTTAACGCGGTCGAGTTTCGTTGTGCGTAGAATTTTTGAATGACGTTTTACCCTAAAACGTGTAATTCCTTAATAACTTTCACGAAAATGATCTGACGAGTGTCAAACTTTTAATTTGTCATGGAAATGATTTATCACTCGAGGCCATGAAATAAAAATCAATTTTCGGGAAAATTTCGGGAAAAATGAATAGTAAAAGTGAATAGTGAAATTTTCCGGGAATAGTAATTAACCTGAAATTGTGAATTGTTACAGTCTCTACCCCTTACGCGGAACTTCGTCCCGAAGTTCTATGTGTGTTATACGTTGGAGTGGTGTCGATGAAGAGGTGTGGTTTACTTATGAAGACTAAAGTCTGGAATTACAAGTGTTGTTGTTTGATTTGTCTTGGAATACGGTGTATCAATAGAAATTGATAAAATAGTTGAATATCAATATAGATTGATATAATAGTCGAATATCAATGGAAATTGATATAGCAGTCGAATATTAATAGAAATTGATATAGTAGTTGGACATAAATTGATATAGATGTTGAATATCAAATAGAAATTGATATAGTAGTCAAGTATCAATAGCAATTGATATAGTAGTTGAATAACAATAGCAATTGACATAGGGATCGAATAATGAAAATTGATATAGTAGTCGAATATCAAATAGAAATTGAGATAGTAGTTGAATATCAATAGCAATTGATATGGTAGTTGAACAGAAGTTGGTATAGTAGTTGAATTTCAAATAGAAATTGAGATAGTAGTTGAGTATCAATGACAATTGATATGGTAGTCGAATAGAAATTGGTATAGTAGTCAAATTTAAATAGGAATCGTAATTGGATCTAGTTCGTCGAATCATGGGTTACTTATGTTATTTCGGATACAAATAAGCCCACTTGTTTATAATTCTTTATTTACATAGAGAGGCATCCCAAACAATGTAAATAGGGGAATATAAACTTATGGTTCGGTGATTTACAATGTCTTTATTTAAATGAAAAGGCATCCCAATCCATTCAAATAATTATAAATCATCCTACTTAAGAATTCCCAACACAACATTCATAATTAGCCGGTGAGTTACAAAGTAGTGTATTACGAGATGATACTGGTGTTCCAAAAGTACAAGATGAATATTCAATCTTGTAAAGCTGATGAGGGTGCTTGTGGTGTAACTAAGGATGATTTGAGCTTTAAAAGTGCATCAAGATCCGTTAATGAGCTTGTGGTTGCAACGGTTGTGAAGATAATGATGTTATATGTTGATGAACAAAAGTGTGTAGTGTATGCTTAACATTAGTATTGGTAGAGATGTCAAGTTTGCTTTAAAATCTTAAGAGATTTTTAAAGGTTTATGACCGAATGGTATCCTTAGGATTTAAACAGGCTAGTACTTTTACGGGATAAATAGAAGAATTGATAACTATCCCAAGATAGTAGTTCGGATTATCTCATAAATGAAAACTTTCAAGAATGAAATTAGGTAGTACAAATAAGGTGTTAAGATTTCGCTGAGTGGTAAGACACTATCGTGTCTCTAGATTGTTTTAATGAATTCTGGTGGTTTATCGAGTTCATGTAGGAAATTAACCTGAACATAACCCTAGTACAACTATTCTCAGTATTTGAAAATTTTAAATCGAACATAGTTAGTCAGACTATGTTTCACTTGTCCCTAGGTTAAATATAGGTAACTAGTCTATATTTAGCCAATGTTCGATAAAATTTTCAAATACCTAAATTAGGTATACTTGTGATATGTCTGTTGCTTTTGAGAAACTGTCCACTAAACAAAGGCAACGTCAAACCATTCAGTTGCAAGTCCCGCCCATACAAGACTTGTAACCTATGTTTTCACATTCCATTGCATAGAAGATAGTACGGGTAGATACGTGTGGAAAGGAAGTTTGAAGTAATTCTAAAACAGTCCATACTGGGCCATTGGAGAATGTGGTTGTGTCGAAATGCCCTAGAATAGGCATATGCAGATATATTTAGTCCATTGTTTAGATAAAATGATTGAAAATAAATCGAGTGTATAAATCAATATACTAGTATGTTCATGTAGCATAACATGCATAATAAGTCCATAATCGTCTGGAGGATGGAAGGCACGAAGAGCGGAAGGCTATAAAATGTTTTTGCTTGTAATTGTGGTTATAGTTTAGGTCTCAATTAGACCCGTTTCTCTATAACCATAGCTCTGATACCAATCTGTAACACCCCCAATTCATGGATACGCAGCGGAATTCAAACTGGGTGTTACTTGACGGCACAATAGTCACAATAATAGAAAACGAACTCTAATTGAGTTGTTTTAAAAGATTTATCATTCAAATTATATAAATATTAGAGATTACAAAATGAGGTCCCAGATGGTTCCATGTTTACAATTTACATTAAATGAGTTTTTGAATGATAATAGAATTTATAGCCCTCTTGAACATCCATACCCTTCCGTGTCATCCTTGATCATCATGAACCTGAAATACATGCTTGAGAGGTCAACACAAAGGTTGAGTGGAATTCGTAGAGTTTGTAGTTAAATCGTTTGAACACAATAATCGTAATGTGAGGTAATTAATCACACATTCATAGTTAGAAAAAAAAATCGTTATTATTTCACTAAGCTCATGCAACCAAAGCATTAACATCGAACCAAAAATTGGCATTGTAGAAGCCCTACCAAGGTAATATTGCCATTATACCTCTAGATCTCAAATATAGTGCATTTGTTTGAACTCGTAGTTGTTCAACACAAATGGGATTCGTCAATCCCAATAGGCCTATTCACAATATTCGCGCTCACTATAGCTAGTGACTAATGGTTCATGATATAGGGACTTCGAACATGGCAATCGTTACTTAGTGACAATAAAACATAGCCGGATAGCATACAGTAGAAAGCATTGTGTTCGAGTAGAAAAATAGTAGCATGTATTCCCCCCATGGGTTTGTAAAATAGTTAAACAATAGAAAGTGGGGCTACGAACTCACCTTAAGTTATGTAGTGAGTAGTGAGAATGATGGTCGAATCTCGAAGGTCTCTATGAGCAATCTATAATAGAATATCGCGACTTAGGATTGGAGTAAAGAATATGAAGTAGTGCCTATATATATATCTTGCATTTAGTCCATGATGTGGTATGATGTATAGTGTAAGTCTTTGAAAGGAAATGATTCGTGAAACATGTAAAGTTTATATATCGTTTACTACCGTTCGGGCTGACATAATTCAGAAGTCATGTTAGTAAGCGTTCGAGGAGCCAGGACACTTTAATTCGTAAATCCACAACTTATCTTGACGGCTTACATAATGAACTCTTCACATGAGGCTCCCTACTATTGTAGTAGTTGATAAAATATATAGATATAAGTTTTGATCCGAAAAGTTACATATCCGATATTTGAATAAACTTAGGAAAGTTTATTATTACATGAAGATTGTTATTAGGGTAGGTTTCATAAGTCTTGTATGACCATTTTTCTTTGTTATATCTCATGGTTCCTTTTAGGTGAAGTAGATCCAAATTGCTTGTTCAAGTTATCGCCAATTCCTGGGTTCATGTTTTCGCCTAAGTAAGCTTCTATGGTCATTTAGTCATGGCCTTTCCATGAGCTTTGGTCATGGTTCCATGGTCTTGAGACTCAACCTTGGCTCTAGCCATGGTTATGGTCTTGATTCTAGGTCATAAGACCTCTTTGGTCTTTTTAAACCATAACCTTTATATAGTGACATATATATGTAAAAAGCTGTTAAGAAACTGAGAAAAATCTCATTCGTTATGGGTTTTCTGGTTACGTGCTCATAAGTTTTTGTAGAAAACATGATTCTGGACAACTTTCGTGCTTTAACTTTTTCATGAAACGGACCAGAAAGGCCTCTTTTTGCGTGTTTTAGGTTCTGTCACAGAAACTATTTGGCAGATTTGCCGCAAAAGTTTGGTAACTTCAAATGGTCATAACTTTTGACTCGTATACTTGTTTTAGGTGGTTCAAGTTGCTATGGTTTCCTTTTTAACTCCTCTTTAACAGTAGGTAAGTATCCAATATCATAGTTATACTATTTTGGTCGTGGATCTCCATGAAAGTCACTAGTTTACTTGTTTGAATAACATAGGTTACATATATGTATCAATACTTGTTTTACCCATTTTTATACATCATGAACATAATCACAAGACAAAATATAGTATGTATGATATGTAAATAACATGAATATGATATTTAGCAAGAAGTATGTTAGGGTTTGGCTTACAACTTTTGGCTTTCAATTAAGAAAGGAAGTAACTAGTAAGGATAGGACTTTGATAGACTTTAGCTTCAACCTACTTCACTTCATGCAATCTTTCTACTCTTGTATTCTTGAAAGATAGATGATGAAAGTTGAGGTGACTTGAGTGGATTCAAACTCAAGAGAAATCACCAAAGTATATGAGGTTTGGAAGTGTTTTGATGAATGAAAACCTAACTAGGGTTTCTATGTTGATATGCTCTTGATTTCTTGGATGAAACTTGGAAGAAGATCAAGCAAAGGATATGGTGTTTGTGGGTGTGGAAGTGGCGTACAAATGAGGGGAAGGAGAGGGTATGTATATGAGTTTGAGGAGGTTACATGGAAGACTAGTCAAAACTTGGTGAACAAGTGTTACACTTGTAACCATCTTAGGGCCTTAAGCACAAGATTAAGCCACAAAGTGATGACTCCCCCCCCCAAGGTCGGTTTGGGAATACTTGGAGAGTAAGTGTTGGCCTTGGATGATATTATCCAAGATATCTAGTATGTTTTGACTCCGTGAAATGCTAACCGTAAATGGTTAAGCCACGAAACGTAAAACCGGGTATCGTAAAAATACGAAACTTGGAAGAATGGTTAAACATGTCATTATACTCCATAATAAAATATAAAATGAGTGGTAGGTTCCATTGGGATGGTAAAGCCCTGCTAAAACTGGAAACGCAGATCTAAACCGCGAAATACGTAAAACGTACGAATATTGCGTAGAATTGAGAAAAGTAAAATGTAACTTTTCTAATAGGGTAAAAATGATTTAAAATGACTTAAAATGTCTAGACTGGGCTCAGTCTAGTGTCGGTTGGTATTAAATGTCTTTTAGACATCAAACCGTAAGCCTAAAAATCAAGGAATGACTTATAAAATCAAGGAACGATTTTTGGTCAAAGGAGGAGGGAAAATATGTTGACTTTTTCTAATAAGTTGAAAACTTAAATCGTCTTAGAAACGCGGTGTAGGTATAGGCTAAGGTTACGGCTGAGTAAAAACGCTTAAAAACTGAAAATTCCAGTTTTTCACGGCCGAGGCTTATTTTGGTCATGTTTTTCACAGTCATGATTAATTCTCAAATAAATCATGAGTGTATCAAACATTTTTCTGATGCGGGGTCACTTAACGCAGTCGAGTTTTGTTGTGCGTAGAATTTTTGAATGACGTTTTACCCTAAAACGTGTAATTCCTTAATAACTTTCACGAAAATGATCTGACGAGTGTCAAACTTTTAATTTGTCATGGAAATGATTTATCACTCGAGGCCATGAAATAAAAATCAATTTTCGGGAAAATTTCGGGAAAAATGAATAGTAAAAGTGAATAGTGAATTTTTCCGGGAATAGTAATTAACCTGAAATTGTGAATTGTTACAAAATGTGTGATGAATTTGCCAAAATCATGCATGATGAGTTTGTGATGAGTATGATGGGTGAACTAAACTTTTTCCTAGGATTACAAATAAAACAATTAGAAGATGGAATATTCTTTAACCAATCTAAGTACATTAAGGAAATGCTTAAGAAATTTGGCCTAGAAGACTCTAAACCACTTAAGACACCTATGTCTACGGAAGTTAAACTCACAAGAGATGAAGAAGGTGAGTCCGTAGATAATGTTAAGTATAGAGGAATGATAGGTAGTTTACTATACTTAACGGCAAGTAGACCCGATATCATCTTTAGTGTTTGCCTTTGTGCCCACTTTCAAGAGGATCCCAAAACCTCTCACCTAGAAGCGGTTAAGCGTATCTTCCGATACATTAAAGGCACTATACACTTAGGATTATGGTATCCTAACGGATCCGGCATAGAAACCATTGTTTATGCGGATTCGGATCATGTGGGAGACTACGTGGATCGAAAGAGTACTAGCGGTATTTGCACCTTCATGGGTTGTTGTCTAACATCTTGGTTCTCCGAGAAGCAAACCGCTCTTGCTATTTTTACCACCGAAGCCGAATAAGTAAGCGCCGGAAAGGCATGTCAACAAGCTCTATGGATGAAACAAGCTCTCGTAGACTATGGCGTTAGGTTAGAAAATATTCCTATAATGTGCGATAATAAAGGAGCCATAGATTTAAGCAAGAATCTAGTTCAACACTCTAGGACTAAACATATAGAAATACGTCATCACTTTCTTAGGGATAATGTACAAAAAGGAAACATAACAATAGAAAAAGTAGCTTCGGAAGATAACGTTGCCGATATATTTACTAAGCCCCTTAAGCGTGAATTATTTAACCACTTGCGTTTAGGATTAGGAATGATGGAACAAATTGATTGAATTTTCTTAAATGTTTAAAAGCTTTAAGTCTTCTTTTATTTCTTCTCAAATCTGAGTCTAGGATTCTGTTTTGCACAAAAATCAGGAATTGAGATATTTTGTTTTGCATATATTTTCAAAGAAAACCTCAATTCATTTTGAAATCATTCTCACGTTTAGGAAAACTCATTGTTGAATAATGATAAAAACGTTTTTCTTTCTAAAATCATGCATAATAGTCTGACTTTCGTTATCTATAATAGTCTGACTTACAAGTGAGCAAAGTTAATTTGAGGAGACTAAAGATTATTTCTTAGGAAAATTTGTTTTATTAGAATTCGAAACAATCTTAACTCCACATTTGTTTCATATAGGCACACACTAGAACAATATCAAGAATTACAAAATCACATTTGTTCCATCACTAGTTTCTCATTCACTAGTTGCCTTTAGTATCATTCTAAGATAGTTGTTTAGGATGTATAACTTGCTTAATTAATTTATTGCTTTATTAAGTTTGCATGCATGCTTAGTTATAATTATATCACATGCTTATTTGCTTATATACTTTTCATGCAAATTTCATTAAGATAATACATACATAGTTGCCTAAAGATTTGGACTTGCCCAAAACCAAACCACAAAACAAACCTCTTTCTGGAAAATCCTGTCAAAAACCATGTTTCTGGCAATCTGTGAGCCAAGGCCTAGGCGGCCCCCTTAATTCAAAGGGGCGGCCCCCTTAAAATTAAAGGGGCCGGCAATTAATTAAGGGGGCCGGCCATCTGTAGGACGAGGTTCAATATTTGCTTTCTGCTTTTTAGCCCATTTCACCCTATTTTGATTCCTCACTTCCCTAAATTCACAAACACATTTTGTCTAGCAAATCCAACACATATTATCCTTCCATAAACACATAATCATCACAATATAAATACCCCTCTTCATCACAAATCATCACTCAATCCATCATGTCTTCTCCTAACAACCAAAGACCCAAATTTTCAAGAGTTGCAAAGATCTCCGTCAAACCCATTTGGAGGAGAAAACTTGATTCTTGTCAACACACAAGAGATGTTGTTCCAAATCAACCTACACTCAAAACTCAATCTCAAACAAGTGACTCATCCCAAAACAACAACCCCAACATCATTGCTAGCACTTCACATACTACTCATCCTACTAATGAAACACCCAAACTACCATCCACTAATAAAGAATCCCTTTCATCCATACCTTCATCATGCTTTCATGATCACCAAAATGAAACCACTATTTTAGCCCACCAAGACAACCTCACAATCACCCTCACTAATCAACTTCCACATTCACCTCACTCACCACTACCAAATGATCCTTTTGAGGAAGATGTTCAATCTCATGACCAATCCTCAATCCCAAATTACAATCCAACTCCACCATCATCACCCTCATCCGAACATAAAAAGTTCGTTGAAGAGCTCAAAGAAGCTCATGAGCTTAATGCTCTTCTTGCGTTGCACCTTGCTCAACGTAATTTGGATCAACAACCTACTTCCACCAACTCATCTCCATCAAACAATTTGATCCATCTTGAAAACCATGTCAACAATTGCATTTGTTGCACCTACCTCGAAAAACAAAACTTTGTTCTCAAAGAACATCTCACTTGGATTGAGTATCTACTCACTAGGACGACTCCAACATCTCCATTTACACAACACTCCAACCCTCAAACAAACACCTCCACTCCAAATTCACCACCACCAAACACTCCATATCCCTCACCATCAAACTACTAAAAACAATCACCATGCTTCCCATCTCTAAATAAAACCATCACAACCTTTTGTATCCCAAGCAAGTTCAAGAGACCTCGAGTTGGCAACTTAGTAAGATCTAGTGTAGTTTGCTAGAAAAGCATATATTTATATGCTTATGTACTAATGATTATGTTTTCAACATAATCTTTTTTGAATAAATTTTGTTAATGAATGCTTCTTGTGCTTTATTTTTCATACTTCTTTTAGTTCTCTTGTGCTATATTTATTTCATGTATCATATATATATATATATATATATATATATATATATATATATATATATATATATATATATATATATATATATATATATATATATATATATATATATATTGCTTGTGTTCTAAATATTTTTGCAACCATTCCATATCTCGATTTCTCTTATGACCTCAAAACGAGGGGGAGTATACGTCAAGGGAGAGCTCTACGCTCATCGGGATAACCTTTTTGATGCTAACAAAAAGCGGGAGAAATGATATAAAGTCACTAAATACTTGTATATATCTTAATTTTTTGTTTAATGAGTTTAGATTTTGTAATCATCAAAAAGGGGGAGATTGTTGATATAAATAATGCATAAAAACGTTATTTATATTTTTCGATATCTCTATGTTTTGACGATCACAAAATGTAAAAACATTAAACGTAAAATTATTACGTAAACAAGTATTTAGTTACAAATATCATTTTATCCAACAATATCACTTAAGGTATGAATAAACAAATGTCTAATACATTTTATGATCAAAGGGATTTTTATTTAAACATTACAAAGTTTATAAAATTATATAAATACCTTATATATATCTGAAAAACATTTTTTGGTAATAAAGGATAATGTTTAATTTATAATAAATATATGAATTCAAATTTTTAACCAAAATCAGTTAGTTTTTCACCAAATAAACTTTCCCCAGAAAAGACAAAGACTCCAGGCCATTACAGGAGGGCGGCCCCCTTAATTATAAGGGGCAGCCCCCTTAAATTTAAGGGGGCCGGCACGCTCCTGTTGTCAGGAATCTTTGCCTATAAATACCTACTCAAACCTGTTATTTTTCCTCACCTTTTGCACTAATATTTTCAGTCCCAATCCTTTCTAAACATCATTCTAAATCCTTTGATCATAAGATTATAAGTCTTTGTTTCAAGTGATTCAATCCCTCATCATTCAAAAGTGCAACAGAAGAATACTCCCTCAACATCTAGTTAAGAAGTATTGTAGATTTGTGAATATAATTTGTATAGTTGTGTAGATTATTTGTAAAGTATAGATCTAGGTGTGTTAGTTGTGAAGATTAGTTGTGAAGTAGTAGTAGTGTTGTGAAGAAGAAGAAGTGGTGTGAAGATCTAGAGCTAGGTAGTGAAGAAGTAGTGTAGTGAAGAAGGTGTGTAGTGATAAGTGGTGTGAGATTAGTTCTAGCTAGGATTAGAACTCGACATTTAGCTTTGTGTCGTTAAATTGGTGTAAGCGAAAGTTGTGTAAGGTTTTCTCCGCCATAAGGGAGCTTGTTGACATAGTTAAGAAAACTCTCGAGTAGGTGACTCGGGGAGTGGAGTAGGAACAAGGAAGGTGTCCTTGTAGCCGAACCACTATAAATCCTTTGTCTTGTGGTGCGATCTTTCCATCTCTATCTCTTTACTTACTTACTTATATTGTCTTCATTTACTTACGTTGATATTAGTTTTTATTAATGTGCAAGTATTGATCTCACAAATAATTAGAATCGAAGTTTTTAAAATACCTAAGTTTTCATATAAACAAAAAGACGTAAAACTATTCAACCCCCCCCCCTTCTAGTTTTCCACACATTTGCACAAGGGTTTTTAAACTTAGTTGGGAGTATTAAAAAGAGGATGATGATTACAAGTCCCTGGAGACACCCAGTTTGCGTGAATCCCGTTCCAGGATGCCATTTTTGTAAATCAAGCATGTATATATTTTTGTTCTAGTTTAAATTTCTTGCATCTAAATAAAAAGTCAAAACGGGATGAACTTGGTAACTTGGTATCCTTTCATTACTTCATATGATTGGATTGCTAGGGACTAGCAATATTTTAGTGTGGGGGATTGATGAGTGTGTAAATACTCATCATTTTTGTCCTATTTAAACTACAAAAACAACTGAAAACACACATATATGTCATATAATACTGCAAATATCCTTGGATTGTGTTTTTATGTGTTTCAGGTACAAAAGGATTGAAAACAGATGAGAAATGAGCGAAGTTTGCAGAATTGGCAAAATCAGTCCATGAACATTCAAGAATTGCCAGAATTGGTCCCTTGAAGATTTAGTTTGAAGAACAGCCAACAACAGTCCCCCTAGGAATCAAGGAATGACATTTCTGACCCTTGGAGTGCAAATTTCAAAGTTTGGCAAAAATGGCCCCTCAAGTTTTAATTTTGGCAGAATTAGTCCTTGGATGTCTCATTTTGAAAAATATTCAATTATGGTCCTTATATAATTGAATTATGGAAAGAAATGTCCTTGGATTAACTTTGGAAGATTGGCAGAACAGGCCCCTCATTTTCAGCAAAATTACACATTTGGTCCTTGTGTTTTACATAGCTAAAATCAAATGGGCCCTTGTTTAATTATAACCCAACAAACAAAACCCTTCACCCCTTTAACCAACCCAGTCCATCCACCCATTTCCCATGCCCAAAACCAAAACAAAACACCCCGTTTATATAACTCCCCCCCCCCCCCCCATGGTCCCCCATGGTCAAATAATTCAACCCTCACCTTTTCCCTCCCACTTGCCTGACCTGCAAACTGCTTACCCCCATCACCCCAGCTCACCTCTCCCACTCCATGTCCCCTCTTGCCTACCACTAACTCCAAAGTGAATTAATTGCTTTTAAAAACCTCCAAGTTACCAGCTATGACTTTTGGCGCCAAAATGCATTTTAAAGGCCAGGATTGAATTTAGCCATCCAATGGCTAGGATTTATGATGGAAAACATTAAGAGGGTCCTTGGAAACCTAATTGGTCAATATAAACAAGCCAAAGCAGAGAGAAGAAGGAGTAGTAGTTTGTTAGCAAAATTTTCGTGTCGTTTAAAACTCACTTAGCTTTTTAAATTTCAATTGTAGCTTCCCTAGTGTTTTCTCAACTTTATTAGTGTAACTCAATCTTTGTTAATCAAAGAATCAAGTTCTATGTGGTTAAATTCAGTTTATTACTCAAAATAGCTCAAAACTCCATTATAGCTTATTAGTTGTTGAAATGTGTTGTTCTTTGTTCCTTTGAGCTCATTTTAGCTCGCTTTTAAGCTTTTATAAGTTTCTCAAGCATATAAAACAGTTTAGGTAAAAAAACTCAAAAATCACAAAAAAATAGTTGAAAAATTAAAAATCATGAAACAAGGAAGAAGAAAGCTGGAGCAGGGTATATATTGGATGGCCTTGGTTTTAGTGCTTCTTGGGAAGCTATAGGAAGTTGTTGATATAAATAATGCATAAAAATGTTATTTATATTTTTTGATATCTCTTTGTTTTGACAATCACAAAATGTAAAAACATTAAACGCAAAGTTAATACGAAAACAAGTTCTTAAGTAAGTTTATATCATCTCATCCAACATAATCACTTAAGGTATGAATAAACAAGTGATTAGTACATTTAATGATCAAAGGGATGTTTATTTAATATTACAAAGGTTATAAAATTAAATAAACTTATTATATATCTTTGAAAAACATTTTTGGAAATAAAAGAAAATGTTTAAATCATACTAAATATATGAATTCAAACTTTTAACCAAAATCAATTAGTTTTTCACCAAATAAACTTTCCCCACTAAAAGAAAGAAAATCTGGCTGTTACAGCTGGGCGGCCCCCCTTAATTTTAAGGGGGCCGGCCACGAATTAAGGGGGCCGGCCACGCTCCCCTGTCAGATTCTGCCAGAAATTTTCTCCTATAAGTACCCACCTCAAACCTGGTATTTTTCTCACCTTTTGCACAAATATTTTCAGATCCAAATCTCTCTAAACATCCTTCTAAAATCCTTTGATCATTAGATTATTTATCCTTGTTTCAAGTGATTCAATCCTTCATTCATTCATCTCTCAAAGTGCAAAAGAAGAATACTCCCTCAACAACTAGTTAAGAAGTATTTGTGAATATTATTTGTATAGTTGTGTAGATTACTTGTATAGTATAGATCTAGGTGTGTTAGTTGTGAAGATTAGTTGTGAAGTAGTAGTACTGTTGTGGAGAAGAAGTAGTGGTGTGAAGATCTAGAGCTAAGTTGTGAAGTAGTGGTGTTGTGAAGAAGTTATGAAGAAGGTGTGTAGTGATAAGTGGTGTGAGATTAGTTCAAGCTAGGATTAGAACTCGACATTTAGCTTTGTGTCGTTAAATTGGTGTAAGCTAAAGTTGTGTAAGGTTTTCTCCGCCATAAGGGAGCTTGTTGACATAGTGAATAAAACTCTCGAGTAGGTGACTCGGGGAGTGGAGTAGGAACAAGGAAGGTGTCCTTGTAGCCGAACCACTATAAATCCTTTGTCTCGCGGTGCATTCTTTTCAACTCTATCTCTTTACTTACTTACTTATATTGTCATTACTTACTTCGTAGATATTGTTGTTTATAAGTGTGCTTGTATTGAATTCACATAAACTAGAATCGAAAGTTTTAATATACCTAAGATTTCATATAAATAAAAAGACGTAAAACTATTCAACCCCCCCCTTCTAGTTTTCCACAGAAGTGTTCTTGGGTCTTGGTTCCTTGTTTCTAAGCTGGAAAGCTCTTGTAAGCTTATTTCTCAATTTTTGTATTTCATTGTATAAGTACTTATTAGCTGCTTTTCTTTGTGATTTTATGCTTATTTGGTTTATTATAGTTAATACATTGCTTAATATCTCATGCTTGTTCATTGAATCTCTTGGTTGCTCAGTTTATCATTTTAACTGTCAAAATAACATGTTTATAATTCATAAGTATTTGTTGTTAATGTTGGTGTTTCTATGTTTAATATAGCTTCTTATATCATTATAAGTCTTTATGAATCAACTGCATGGTCTAAATCAGTGATTTGGTTTAAAAATCATAAATTCATTCAAATAGAGGTGTGTTTGGATTTGCTGATTTAACTGTGATAGAAGATGTTTTTGTTGTTGTTCATTGTTTGAGACATGCTTCTTTAAGTTCATTTAGGTCAGTAACATTATAAAACTCATAGGTCTTTAATAAAAAAAGTCAAAAATCCATTCTAATATCCATTTTTAGTTAACTGTAAGGAATTTAAGTTCAATTTCTCATCAAATCATTACATTAGTTGTTAAGGTAGCTTAATTCAGTCATTTAGTAGCTTATTACATCATATTAGGTTATCTAGGATAGATTAAAACTCACCAAAGTCAAAATTCTCAAAAATCTTAAAAGTCAAAATTTGCATAATTGTCAGAAAATTCATTTTTGCTAAGATTTTTCATGTCCTCAATTTTAATCCTATGAATCTGAATTTTTGGGATATTAAAGATGGGTA
>CM060682.1:94168503-94323503 GCA_030686995.1 Artemisia argyi | reverse complement strand
GGTTATATCTTGCAACCCCAAATCTATAAACCATGCTACCAATTATTAACCATTTTAATGTTACCATATATATGTTTTTTTTAAACGAAACCCTAAACAGAAAATCATATACACGCTATTTTTATGAATTAAAAAAAAAAAGCCCTAATATCCCTATCATTCTTGCGTATCCTTCTACAACCCTAAAAATCATCCCTAAATCTCTATCTCAATAGAAGTCCTTCATGGATTTATTAACATATAATACGCATGATGAGGGATATAGCCTTATATGTATAATCCAGATTTATAAAAGGTTTTTTATTCTAATGTTTTGTTTTTCTTAGCATGCATGATGAGGGATCTGGTCACATGGTTAATTGAATCGGTGCAGATTTGGTGCGGTTCCTTAATACCACAACGTAATTTTTTCCGTTACACAATAGCAGCACAAACGAGCATCTATACCTTTAATTGAACAGGTATTTCTTTAAACCATTTTAGCTTTCAGTTCTATTATTCTATAATATGCACTTATGTAGATTAGATAGAAGAATTAAACAACGCAACTGAGGTATGGTTATGAGGGATCTGGTCACATGGTTAATTGAATCGGTGCAGATTTGGTGCGGTTCCTTAATAGCACAACGTAATTTTTTCGTTACATAACAGCAGCACAAACGAGCATCTATAGCTTTAATTGAACAGGTACTTCTTTAAACCATTTTAGCTTTTAGTTCTATTATTCTATAATATGCACTTATGTAGATTAGAGAGAAGAATTAAACAACACAACTGAGGTATGGTTTTTCTTTTTCATAGGATGATAAATTTACAAGTTTTAGTATAATTACTTGCTTATATGCTTTGAACAGGGATATTTGAGTTTGAACAAGGATATTTGAGTTTATCTTATGTAGATTAGAGGGAATTGAAGAATAATGAGATTGATTTAGGGAAATTATGATGACACTTTTTTGGCTCCCGTACACTTTTCTTAGTTTCTACAAAACAAATATTGTAATGCATATTCTATGCATCCAATTTTAACTATTTGTAACTATGTCTACATTATTGTGTCTAATGAAAAATGTGAAGAAACGCCACATGATGTGCCATGTGGCACCTCTGAAGAACTAGAGAAACTACCAGAGGGTATAGGCCGAGGGGAATTGAAGCCGCCTAGAGTACTGGAGGTTTCTAATCTATTTGCATTTAATTTGTTTTTTGTTATGGACTTGTGAATATTGTTTGTTTATTATTCCAATCAATAAGCATAATATTTTTTTTTCATGAATCAATCTATTTAAAAGAATGAAAAAGGCGTTGAAGGTATCGGAAGAGCGTGAGTCTGGAATGGAAGCTCCAAGCGAGTCTTCTGTGTCTAATGGAAAATGTGAAGAAACACCACAGGATGAGCCGTGTGCATGTGGCACCTCTGAATAACCAGAGAAAGTACCAGAGGGTAGAGATTGAGGGAAATTGAAGCCACCTATATTGCTGGATCTAATCTATTTGCATTTAATTTGTTTTCTGCTATGGACTTGTGAATATTGTTTGTTTATTATTCCAATCTATAAGCATGATATTGTTTTTTTCATGAATCAATGTAGGCTCTGTCAGCTACTGGACTAAGAGCTAAGATATGCCGTAATGGTGTGTCTAAAGTACGCTATAAAGGCAATCAAGCAGATTATTTCATAATGGTATGATGGCTGTTTATTTAACCTTTTTCCTTGATTATTGTGTAACATATTGCACATCATAACGACATGGACTTCCTTTTTCCTTGATTATTGTGTAACATATTGGTGTGTCTAAACCCATTGTCATTATCTTGATTCAAAAAAATTGTCCTCTTACGATCACATGCATTAGGATAGATCAGGTATGTGTGTTGTGGGATTTTTAATTTGAGATTTGTATCGTCTTCCTTTTGAAGACATATGTATTTAAATGACTATTGGTTTGTTAGTGTTGTGGATTACGTGTAGCACGTGTGTGTGGATTATTAGTAGTGTTACTTTTAAAATCAGTTGTTTTGCTTTTGGGTATTATATGTGTTCAATAGCAAATTGTTTTTTAATAGTAGTATAACAAAATGCATTTGGCATGTGTTATATGGCTTATTAGTCTTTACATATTTGTTGAAAGGAGTATCCAATTGTGGTTTAGATTACGTCTGATTTACATTAAATTGTCTTCTGATAGTACTATTTGTATTTGTTTAGTAGCCACTGGGTGAAATTAGCAAAAAAATAACAGATTAGCCTCATTTTTGTATTAATATGGCAATTTCTTTTTCTTTCTTTAAGGAGTACAACCACTTTTGGATGGTGTTCTTCAATATCTACCTTGTCTGCTTGAAGTTGTAAATGAAGCTCATGACCAGTCTATGGAGGAAAAGAACTCCAGCTGGAGAGATGGTTGCACTAGCTTTTAAACTAGAAGAACACACATTTGGTCAGTTGAAATATTTATGGTATTCTATTGTTTATAGTTTTCCAATTCAACTTTTATGTCCATCTATATTTAAGTGACTAATACTATTTCATTTGATTGAAGGGATCTCTGAAGGTGTGCTCAAGAAAGGTGAATTTCTAACAAGCATTAATACAGGGAACAAAATCAAAGTAAGTTGTAACTCTTATAAATGACATGTAAATGGGAGATTAATTACTATATTAACGTTTTAAATATCCTTATTAGGTTGGTGATCCAGAACTTGACCACAAATGTTGGGATAGACCTGAAGCTATGACCGAGAAAACACCTACTATACAAATAAACATGTCTACCCCTGGAACAGAAGCCTGGAGTTTGTGAGGTATTGATGTTTGATTTGCTTGATTTTGTTGACCATTTGACTGTGCTTGTGCCTGACCCAATTGGTTAACATGTAGTCGTGACTGTGCAACCTACTCCTTTGGTGACAAAGGTTCGCTTGCTTAAATAGATGAGATTAATGTTTACGTTTCATGTGTTTTAAAGATTAGCTTTTTAAAACCCAACTTCAGGTTAGTTATCCTATACGATATAAGTATTTTACTTGCAACGATTACATCAGTTGTACCAATATACTTTATCTTGCAGTTTTTTTTTGGTTGTATTGGTTTGATAATGGGTGCCCTTTGATTATCAGCGCCGCCGAAATGGAGGAAAGTGTAATGGGCATATCCTAAGGGCAAAGGTATTCTTTTAGCTCATTTTTTTAATAAATATATTATTCTTGTGCTTACTACATTTACTCTTAGATTCTAATCAGTGACTTTATTTTTGTTTGTTATCGCAATAGGTTATGCCACCATTCTCTCTCAATTTGAGAAAAATGTATTGTTAATTGTTTAGAATGCACCTTTTTTTTAAAGAAAATTGTCAATGATCCGTGAGTGTTGACAGGCTTATGGGTACTAAACTGACGATGTATGAATCTTGGCGGGAGGTGCACCACATATCCAGTGTTATTCAGTACATTTTGAATTTAGTTAACATTCGGTAACAATCATTTTAAAGACAAGCCTTCGGTGAATAACAGAATTTTACATACAAAAGGTGTTTACAAAATAAAAAACTTATCACTCGCAGGTAACCACTTATTTTCGCTTTTTCATCATGAAGATATAAAAGAATTAGTGAGCTGTAAGCGCATGACGCAAGTGAGTGGGTTAAAGCTTTTTACAAGTGGGTTAAAAATTTTGCATCAAGGTTGTGTTTTACTACAGTCAACATATCAGCCCAGCAGTAGTCTATAGGTATAATAGTATTTATATTGAGTAATTTTCTTCTTTTTTTTATCCATATAAGTATTAACTTTACTTATAGAGAGATACCTATAAATTTTAGCTGTTACTATCTTTTATGAGGTTAATAACTTGACACAAATGTCTTGCACAAGTCACATGCTTAATGCATCTCAGTTTTAGGAGTACTTACGAAACGTGGTGTTGATTGTTATGTGGAACCCATTCATTTAAATGATTGGTGTAGTTAGATGGAGGAATAGACCACCCTTTGTCACCACAAACTCCAATACATTAAGTATATTCTTCCACGTCTTTGTATTTTTCCTGTTAGATTTCTATGTTTTAAGCTTAATTTGAATTTTAAAGTTCTTTTGATTATCTGATTTGAAAAACATACAGCAAGACTTTAACTCAAGTATTCAAATTATAACACTAGATAAACTTACTTTATGAACAAATGACAACAAAGAAATAAAGTTATTCAAATGACTAAACTCCATAGGAAAATAATACACTAATTCATAATTATGGGTCAAAGAACAGTTTTGGATGATCACAACTCACAAGTAGATGCAAGTAATCTTGGGTGACTGATAAGTTGTTAAAACTGATTGACATATTGACCTGTTCACTTTAGCTGTTTTGAAAATGCCCCTAAATGACCCATTGAGGTAGAACCTAGACCGAATATATTGGTTTATAAGTCGATGGGTCAAAAATTTTACCTCCAGGTAAGCTATTTAATGTATTTACAATTTAATTATGGCTGCAGTAACGAGAGTACTTAATAGTTTATTTAGATTCTAATCCTGATAGTGTAGAGAAGCCTCTCATATCTCTTCGAGACGATCTTTCAAAATAAGAACCTTTCTTAATGGCTTATGAAAATATTCAAAGCGGAAAAGAATAGCAGGCAAGTCACCATTCCACCTCAGTCTTGACGGATTTAAAAACATGTTGCGTTTTTCTTATTTCTGGTTTAAATAGTGGTTGTAGTATGTATCTTTACTAATTGGTTAAAGAGTTGGTATGTAGTTTGACTACGGTCTTGGTTAAACACAAAACATTTTTTTAGAAAATTGTTTCAGAGAATGATTAATAATACTTAAAGGCATAATATTATAAACCAATAAAGCGAATTAAGAGGTTGTTATGTTGTATGCATTAAAAGAAAACTTAGAAGTTGCGCAGCAACGAGGGGAAGGAGACAGGCCTTAAGAAGTGGCGCGGCAACGAGAGGTGATAGCTCGAACTGTCAATAGATGAAAAGAAGACCATAGACGGGAAAACCACCTCTTCGAAAAGAAAAAAAGGCAATGAGACCGGTTTCACAGGAACAACTATATGTGATCCGTGATGCTATCCATAATGTTGGTTTTTACATATTTTATCTTCATTACGAGCTATTTATAGAATACAACATACATATTGATTCTACGTGTTGATTTAACAGGAAGCACATGCTATACGAGGCCGATTATTGAAATTGGTAGTATATGTTTGGAAGCTCATAGTATTTTGAGTCACAAAATTGGATTAAAAGGCTTGAGAGTATGCTTATCTTCCTTAATAGAGAGGTGAGTTTACTTCTTAAAATGTCATTGCAACTAATATTTAATTTACCATAGTCCCTTTTAGCCTCTATAATTTACCTTTAGCTACTTTCACAAATATTTTTTTCTTGAGCATACACGTTCATCATCTATCATAATGGCACGTTGATCATACTTAAAAACAGTTTTAACATAGGTGGTTGGGGATTGGTACGGTTATTTATAAATCACTTGGTAGAGTGCGTTCTACTTCAATTTATCAGGTTTTTTTATTGGTTATTGCTGGAAAACATATTACGAACACTTATGTTCCTATTTCAAGGGTGATTGGCACATACATATTTTATTTTTGTTGTTACCAAAATTATTCATCTAATTTGCAGGTTTAGAAAAATATGTGGTAAACCTTTAGTTGTTGTTCTTTGGGTGTGAAGGTGTTTATCCTTGTGATCGTAGGAGAAGTGTTAGTAAATACAAATGCCTTTTTTCTGCAATTGGTTTTTCACTGGCAAGTGTAATATTTTCTTAATTTCCATTAGTGAAGTCAAGCCAGGAGTTACTTGCGCGAATCTCGATTAATTCCTTAACTAAATTGTATTTATCTATTTCAGATAGAAAGTGATGAAGACGTTTTATTGAAGGCTAATGTTAAGGAGACAAAAGAAGAACTTGACTATAGGGGCAAAAAGTTACTTAAAAAAGGTCATCATTATATAGTTACTCTTTTCTTTACCTTAAGGAATACTAAGAAGTTGGAAAATGGACGTGTAGGGCAAGTAATTTAATGGGTTAATAAAGATAAATGGGTGTCAAAATGGACGGGGTGACCTATAATTACTATTTTTTTTTTGTGTTGGTTATAACTATAGCTTTTTTTTTTTGTTAACTTAAGTTTTATTAACGATATTCGTAAGGCTTGCTCACCAACCGGACGGGCTATGCTTTGATACTTTGTTCTTGGTACCACTTTGAAACTTTTTTTTCGCCAATATTCGATAACCGTTTATTTCTTTTCGTTCTTAATGCATTCAATAAAAAAATTAGTATGTTTATGGCTATGTTTAGGATTGCTCACTAACTTTATTGTATTTTTGGGTTCTTTGGCATTCTTGAAACTTGGTGCATATATGGTGAGCTATGATCAATCTTACGGGAATGGCCATGGTGTTAAGAAAGATGGGTGGAGTTGGTGGAAATGGTATGTGTGTATGTGTGTAATGTGTATGTCTTATAAAAGATAGAAATAATGAATGTACTAAAAAAGGCAGAGCAAGACGAAAGATGAAAAGACGAGTGGGTTCTCGATTTTGTATAAGTGTATACTGAGATTTTGACTGATATGTTGCTGTTTTTTCAGATTGATGAAATGATCTTTGTGTACTATTTGGATTTTTTATCTCTACAAGGCACTTTCTACAAAAAGGTGCTTGAAGTATAAGTTATATGTTAATTTATTTTTGGTTAAATGTCTTTTTTTTCTTCTTCAGAAAAATACAGCAAATTATGCTGCTGGCATATGCAAGAACTTTGGAGGAATGGACCATGGAGACGATCAATCTGCAATGATAAAAGCTGGAAACAAATGGCTGTCATAGATAGTTTAAGATGGTTTCTTTAGAGAATTTGAATTTCAAAGTACTTATTCACTCGTCAAGCTAATGTTATCCAAGATAATGCCACTTGAATTAGTTAGTTAGTCAAATATACTCAAATTGATCATATGGATCGCTTTCACACGTAAGTAGCATGTTGAATGCAATAATTGTTTTAAACCTGGTGTTGCATGTAATGCTTAAGAAAATTAAGTGTGTTTGTATATAATTGACGCCGTAGTAATGTGTTCCTATTATTGGGATAAACAAGCTTATACTTAAACACCTCTTAGTAACCGTATCGAAAGATTTCTTAATTTCCATTAATAAAAGTCAACGCCACACAGCGTTGTTTCTTCGGAGGCGGTTTTTTCTCATGGGCAACTATATGTCGTTGTCTCAAAGGTCAAGAGCAGGAAGGGTTTAAAGATTCTTTGTTGTGATAGATATGGTAAATACACAAATTCAATGACAAACGTGTATAAAGAAGCTTTATTTTGCAATTGAAGGAAAAGCATATATTTTGTATACTCCTTGAACACCTTTTCAGCCATTTTTTACGCGTCTTCTTTTGCTATAGTAAAATATGTCAACGATATTTATAAGTCATGCCCGCCCATCGGGCGGGCTTTAAAAGCTAGTATATATATATATATATATATATATATATATATATATATATATATATATATATATATATATATATATATTATGTACATATATATACATATGTATATATATATACATATATGTATATATATATATATATATATATATATATATATATATATATATATATATATATATATATATATATGTAAAGAATGATAACGACTCATATATATATATATATATATATATATATATATATATATAAATTGGTGCATCTCAGTTTTAACTATGATGCACCAATTTTTATAACTGAGATGCACTAAAAAAAAAAGGTGCATCAGGGTTATAAATTTTTGGCGGGAAAATTTTTGGCCAAAAAAAAATTTTTTTTTGCCTAAAAAAAAAAATTTTTTTTTTGCGGGAAAAATTTTTTTTTGGGGGGGGCGGGTGGGGGTAGGGTTCGAATTTACAAAACCTCCTTAAAGAATGAAGGAAAATATAATTTGGTCCCTGTAATTTGGTGTGAAAAAAAGGAGGGGAATGAGGGGCTGATTTGTACACTTTTCTACCAAAGTGGGTTTTTTTTCATGAACTCACCTCTATATATATATATATATATATATATATATATATATATATATATATATAGGGACCATCTGCCCATTTACGGGACCGTCCCGACATACGCTCCCATTTTTGTACTGACATGGTGAAAGTTTATCTGGTGAAAAACTTATCTGTTTTAGGCGAGAAATATAGCTGTAAGAAGATTTGAATTTCAAATTTATTTTCATAATTAAATATTTCTTCAAAATTACAAAAATACTTTTTTAAAAATGTTTTGTCACATAAAAATGTGAGGTTTAGTGAAAAATAAATTCTTTGATCACTTTACTAATGTCAGTATTATGTTTGTTCGTACCTGAAGTGATGTTGTAGTCGATACATTGTCAAAATGATTTTTCTCGATTAAAAACTTATTAAACATAGTCTTACGTAACGTGTTTTTATATTTTGTGATTATCAAAACGTAAAGAGACCGAATAATGCAAATAACATTTTTGACATTATTTGTGTTAATAGTCTCCTCTTTTTGATGATTACAAAATATAAACTTATTTTAGGCAAAATTATGTGTAATAAATTTTTAATTAGTTTTTCGTTTACTACTCCCCCTTTTTGTAGAATCAAAAAGGCTTCGTCGATGTGTAGAGAGGGAAGAAATCGACGGTATTAATGCTCCCCTTAGCTTAGTGCTCCCCGTAGATGAGGGCACCTGGGAATCAAGCTATGGTGTTGTGCTACAAAAACAAGTTAGAGTACAACGCACATACACATATATAGAAGAATTAGAGGGGTTGATAAGAGAAGATGATAGAAGGAGATAGAATAAAATATTAGAGAAAAGTGAAATCAGATAGATTAAGCAAGATGCAAATAGAGAAGAGAAGAGAAATCAGAATTTTAATGCCTGTTTGGGGACGGCCCTGGATATATACCGACGGTCCCGTAAATATTGGAGACCGTCCCTATATATGGGACCGCCGCCAGTGGGTATATTCTGAGCAGATGTGTTGTGATTTTAGCAATTTCCCATTTTATGGTTGGTTAATTTTTACATATTTAAAAGGCAACCATCACAACATAATAGCATGGATTTCACTAAACATAAAGACATTCATTCATCATAATCATTTATAAAGCATACATCATAGGATTCATTCATCACACAAACATACTACAAACTATTTCTAGAAACACAATTAGCTTCCTAGAACATGCTTGGCCCAAAAGATACTTGTAAAACCCAAAATTCTTAAACATGTGAAATACCCAAAATACCTCTCTAATTTTAAACTTTTGAAAAGACGAATAATAATTTAAGACGTTACATTATATTATAACCTAAGTATTTAAATCTTTTAACATTTGAACAATAAACGTTGTACGAAATAAAACTTACGATAAAATAATTTGCACACATGTTTAAGTCTATCACAGGTTTTTATTGTTATTGGGCCGAACCTAGGAAAAATTTGTGTACACAACTTTAACTTAAATAAGAAGAGTCAAATGCATTTAATTTGAAAAGATGTAGGAAATTTAGTCTTCTTTTGACCCCTAAAATCACGGCATTCCAACCCACGAATTCCCCATTCGTTTCTCAGTAACAACAAATCAAGTTTTGGTCCTCCTCTTAATCAGCCGATCCCCTCTATATTCCCTATCTTCTCATTTTATTTAACCTAAATATTCACCAAAGATATCACACATATTAAACCCTAGACAACTACAAGTGACGGCAAGGAATATTTCCTCTCATTCTTTTCGATCTAAGGGCATGTAAGGAGGTGTTGATAGTGGACCCTTGGAGGCTTTAGACACGGCTGAATCCTGGTTCGATTTGGTGGAGTGGGACGTGTTATTTTGGTTCTAAAGAGTGTGAGATTTTGCTATTGTCGACTTGGAGTTGGCTGCACTCAATCCTATTACTTGTCTTCTGCTTTCGTCACGTTTCAAAGGTACCACAACCAGTGGCGGACCCAGGATTTTCCAAGGTGGGGGGCAAAAAAAATTTTTTTTTAATAAAATTCGTGATAAACTTTAATATAACACTAAAAACTAAGGTTTTTTATATTTTTGGCTTCAAGGTGGGGGGCAATTTGATTTTTTGGAAGGGTGCACTTTAATAAAATGGTCATAAATTTTTTTTTTTCACTAAAATATGAACTTTTTCGGCGAGTTGTGGAGGGCACTGCCCCCAAAGCTAAAGCCTAGGTCCGCCCCCTGACCACAACCTTGCTCGATTCTCTTTTCGTTCCCTTGATCAGTCGTGCCTTTTGTAACCTGGATAATCGACTAGGCGTGTTGGTAATCGAATAAAATTAACCACATGAAGTCATAAAACTAAATCACATGAAATCATAAAAAATCACACATGATCTGCATGTTTTGTTCCGTACGAATTGATCTATCTTAATGCACGATCTAAATCTGTTGAACAAATATAATACGAGCTCTGATGTTAGACTTTAAAACCAAACCTAAAGAAATAAAGAAGCACATGTGTGCATGTTTGTTGACGTGATAAGTGTGGTTTTATATAATATATTGGACTCATTGTAAAGTGAACTGTGTCATATGAGGTGTGTGTGGAATTTTATATATGTCGACTCATTTTCACACCTTAAACGCACCCTTTAAAAACTGGTTTTGATATTCTTTATAATTCGTATGAGTATATGTCACGTTAGCATGTCACTTGTGCATTTTCGTTTCGGTAAAAGAAGGTCCACACGAATGCTAAACCAAACCTTGTCACGTAAAGTATGATAATGACTCATATATATATATATATATATATATATATATATATATATATATATATATATATATATATATATATATATATATATACTAGCTGTCATGGCCCGCCCGATGGGCGGGCATGCTTTGTAAGCCCTTCCGGGCACATGACACGCTTTGTAAGCCCTACCGGGCACATGGCCCGCCCGCTGGGCGGGCATGCTTTGTAAGCCCTACCGGGCATATAAGCACGCCAGAGGCGGGCATGTCTTATAATTATCGTTAACATATTTTAGTATAGTGAAAAAAGGGTGGTAAAAAATGGTTGAAAAAAGCGTACAAATGAGAAAATATTGTTGGGCGGGCATGACTTACAATTATCGTTGGCATATTTTACTATAGCGAAAGAAGGGTGGTAAAAATGATTGAAAAGTGTACATGTTGAAAGAAAGGGTCATAAGCTTACGAAGATTGTTGACATATTTTACTATATGCTTTTAGTTAAAATGCGAAATAAAGCTTCTTTATACACAACGTGTGTCGTTGAATATGTGTATTTACCATCTCTATCACAACATAGAATTTACCATCTCTATTTAGACGATATTGAATATGCTATACTCCATGAACGGTTTGTATTTAGCTCTTCCCATCAGCCAAAGGCATTCATCCGCATTGCAGACCCCTGTAAGATGGTGAATGTTGTGCCAAACATGTTCTGCAAGCCACTGCGCCTTGCCGCAAAAACGCCACTACCATTGTTGCCTACAATAAAAAACAATGATAATAAATAGCTGCAAACTTTAAAAAAAAAAATAGCCGCAGTGCGCAGACTCCTGAAGCAAGAGTTACCTGCAGGTAATTGACTTATGGTTGATGCAGGTAATTGAGTGGAGCTTGCATTTTATTGTTACATTTGGTATGAATGGTTTGTTAACAATCAGTAAAAAGACAGATATATAATTGTTCTAATATGAAGCAAGAGTTACCTGTGGGTATGCCAATATCACATCAACAGTTGGAACAGTGTTCTCTTTGTTAAGCCGAAACAGTCTGACCTCATAAACCCGTGGCAAGAAATATAAATTACAAACAATATTATCCGTATTATATAATGCAATTGAATATGGAACCCAGCACAACATAGTTGTACGTGAATTACAATATAAATAGTCCTAAATTTTATACGCAAATCAACATTTTTTGCATTTTCGAATATTAATAGTAGCATAAATTCATCAAACAAATTAAATCTGAAAGGCGATTGTGAATTTTTTGTAGGGAGAATGGTTTGGTTGTGAAGTGGCAGACCACCAAAAAGAGTTGTTGGTCAGGTTTCCGCCACTCTCTTCATGCCGGCTCTCGTTAAATAGGCAAATCCTCATAACAGTTCTAATTTTGACTGTTGACACAACCACATGAATGGTGTATTGAGGCGGGTATGACTTATAATTATCGTTAACATATTTTAAGATAAATAAAGAAGGGTGGTAAAAAATGGTTGAAAAGTGTACATCATTTATCCACAATAGCGGTGCTCCACACCCTTTTAAATCGAATCAACTAAGGATACACATGTTGCGTAACACATGTTAGAGGTATCGAATTCACACGCTTTGATTTGTATTCTGGTAGATAAAGTATATAAATCAGCCTACAATTTTAACATTGAGGCAATATAAATTTCAAGATGGTTATAAAATGACACTTGTCTATTTAGAAAACGTTAATGTTTTCCTTGAGTTTATTTATGTCGATATAGTGGGAACATATCTTTCCATATCAACCTAATCTCCATGATATCCTTAAGGATGTCCATTATTAATCCAAACACTAATAAGTAGATTCACAATGAAGGTTCATAGCAATTGTACCATTTTGTTCGATTCTAACTGACCCAACACATAACCTATAGAAATTTGTAAGTTTTATTAGAGGTGGCCATATCAGCAAAATAGAAAACGGGTCAAAACAAAACTAACATAAGTTTTTATAATTCCTATTAAGAATGTATAAACTCCTAGGTCTTATCCTTGTTTCGAAAATAAAACGAATTGGAGTTGAACACTTGAACCTTAAGAAAACTTTAGAAAGATTTAGTTATGATCAACATACTATTTTTGTAACAATATATTCAGAAAACTGACCTGTGCAAGGCCATCCTCTACAAAGTATCAATTTATGTTGAGATCATTTCCAGGCGCTCGTAATGGGCTCATACGATAGACTCTCTTGATGCCATCTTTCAATAATTTTCTAAAGCAGTAAGGAAATGCCACCATTTAGCATCATTAAGCTGGCCTTTTAGCACCATTTTTTTAATAAGATAAAAATTAAAATAAGCTTTAGTGGAAATTCTAAAACATCTAAAAATATCAAAAAACAAAAAAAATATATATAATAGGTCACTAATTTATTTATGATGATAGGGTTGCAGGCTTGTAACAACATTGGTTCAAGTTAAACCATTAAGATCAAAATATCATAATAATTAAATACAACCTTTAAAGGTGGCAAGATTCATGTGAGTTGGACCATTGGTTTGAGAGGATAAAGTAGTAATACCTTTTGTGTTGCTCTACTAACTTGAGTTGCATCATCACTTATGGCATAAATTGTATTACTAATAAGACTGGTAGTTCCTTATGTCATGCTTGTGATTAGTCCAGCGGGGCTTTAAAAAAAGAGTTATTAATAGAAAAGATCGAGTTGGAATGCATTGGATAATAAGAGTTACATGTCACGAAATATAGAAACATGGCTTAACCTTCATCCAGCCCTGTTTCCCCACCGGAACCCACCCATCTCATCCCGTAAGCCCCCACTTCAGCCCCCAAACGCACCCATTTCAGTCCCATTATATGTGATTAAAAATTGAACTGATTTTGTTACCAATTATATGTGACTATGAAATAAGACAACTAATAAGTTAAACCAATCAGCTAAAAAGGGTCAAAAGTAGCCATTTAAAGCTACTACTTTTAATAATCGATCAATGTGTCTGATATACATATAAAAAACTAACTACAAAGGGCCTAAGACTCATTATTTTTGTATAATTCGGTGAACATAAATTATTTTATAGATGTAGAGAACGGAATATGAATTTCCAAATATTCTATTAGTGCTAAAAGTAGTCAACACAAAAGCCAACCGAATGTCAAATTTGAACCAAATACCACCTCTATTAAATGAGTCTCTCATAGTGCAATTGAAAAAACTAATGTACATTTTGATTTATTTCATGAGCAACTTCAAGTGCCTTTGAATAAGCCTCACCAGCAGGAACACAATAGTTGATGAGACCTGCGTGAATGTTCTTGTGGTTTTCAATACTAAGATAGACAAAGGACTTCGTAAACTCTAGGTGCATGTCGTTATGAAAAATATAAGTCAAACATATTACTTCTAATTTTTTAAAAGTTCAAACATTTTTATTTTCAAACCAAAAGGGCAGATTGCGAAAAGAATGTAACATGGTTTAGCCAAGTTGATAAAAAAGAACCATCGCTCTACAAAAACAAAAAATGATCATGCCACAACCTTTATCATAAAAGACATGCTTAGGATTTAGGATATGTGTCCCTGATCACACTTCGGTATTGGCTGTAGTGGGTAGATGGGCTGGGACTGCACTACTAAATGAGTCAAAATTTTCACCTAAAGTATATGATAAAAAAGAAAAGATGACTAACATCAAGGTGTAATTCGAAATATGATTTAATGCAACATGAACAACTCAATTTCTTATTCACATAAAGATTGTTTCTCTGTCCATTGCTCATTGATATACATATCTTTAGTAATAAGTACCTTGAAGCATTACAATATTAGCCTTTGACCACAACCTACAACTTCCTTTTTTAAGGTCTAATATTATGGCCTTATTAAGCTGTCTCTTTCTAGTGTGGTAGTTTATATGAAATATGTTTCCATATTCTACAATGTTTTGGAACTCTTAGAGTCTAAAATAATTGTAAAATGTTTTGTGTGTCAACAAATGGCTTCATGAAGAATAAAAAACCTAACTCTATATAACTTACATCATTGACTCTAACCAACTAAAGTTCCATGATTTTAACCAGAACGTCTTCCTCTAAGCAACAATAAATTTTAAAAGAATGAGTGTGATCTTTGAATTAGTTAATTCTTGTGGAATATGGTGACATACCACTGTCAGCGTCAGAATCAAAATTCAAAATACATAGTTCAACGTATTTAAAACTCGTGACATGCTCATTAGTAATGCAAATTTTGTTAGAATAGTAACCAATAAAGAGGAATGGTAAATTGGCAGAAACAAAAGTTACCAGATTGTAGGCGAGGTGTGCTAGTAACTGGGTTAGTTGTGACATTAGGTTGCGCATCTGCACCACACTTTTGGCCTAAACCAAAAAATATACAGCCAATAAAACAAATTAGGTGTATAATGTGATGTTTATACATGTGTTGTTCAAGTTTAATAGATAAAGAATGGCAAGAATTTCGCGTGCAGGCTGAAGACGGTTAGTTGCTACTGAATACGACCGTCTCTTTGAACGCGTAGCTGTTGCAAAAGAACAAACATGAGAAAAGCGTGCAAGTATTAAAGCATAACTGTGTTAGTATGATTATCCAGAGCGTAGTATTCAACAGAGATATAAACAAATGATTGTAGTTACCACTCTAACCTTGCATTAGACATGTGATTATTTTGTATATACATTTGTAAAATTTGAAAAGTTTAAATTATGGATTCGTTATAAAGTATTTAATGTAATTTTTAGTTATTTGTGAGCTTCGACCAATGTATCTTCTTAGCACAATTTGAGCATACTGCACACGTCCACACCTACATTAAACATTAAAAAATTACTAAAAAAAAGTAACAGGCTTTCTCAGATCTGTGTTAACGTACAAAAAGCTAAGAGCGCCAAAGTTTTACCATCAGTTTAACATGTATCAAATGCATTATTTATATGTGTTAAAATATTATATTGAGACTTACTGGGCACATATCATGAGTTATCTCATCAGTGTCTTTGTTTGCCTTTGATTGATAACCTAAAACCAACAAATGAAAACCGTAATACTGAGTTGCGACTAAAATATGGAAGTGAACAAATTTGATATTACATTTATAAAACAGATTATAAATAGATAGCAATGTTACTCTAACAATATCTAAGCACGTCTAATGCAAATAAAGAGTGTATCAACAGAATTCTATTATAAGTTACGTAAAATCATTCTAATGACTCATTAGTTTGAAGTGTCTTTTGGAAATGGTTGTTCGTTTGGTACATGCTACTTATTAAGAAAATTCTGAGTTGTGTGGTGGCTTCACTGATCGGAATCACAGGTACAATGTTATGGGCACTTGGATTAATTTTGATCCAATGGCAGAATAATAAAAAAAGTTTAGCTGAAATAGAAATGGCTCACCAGGTCAAAGTTGCATAAAATGTGAGGTTAATGCATTCAACATACTTATTTATTTAGTTAGAAATCAAAATTTTATCATAGTATTTATATACGTCTCTGCATTCGGAGGCTACTCAGACCACCAAACAATTGACACGTTCTTTTGGTTTCCAGTGGTGGCCTATGGGTCGGTGCATACTTCCAGACGCAAGTACCCCTCCAAGCATTACCTAGTGTTTCTTGTGCTTGTGACAGTACACCATCCATCTGCAATTCATATTACACAACCTATTTTTAGTTGCATCGAACTCCTGTAGCAATTTGGGTTTATCTTGAACCACAGATATAGTTGAGAATTGACCCTGCCACAGATGGCTGCAGTCGCACTCGTGTTGTAGCATTCAGTAAAAAAAGACTAATTAACAATTTGTTGATTTAATTGCTTAACAGGAAAGTTTAAGTGAGCGTGTTTACGTTGTCTAGTACGAACTTTACAACAACAGTTAGTAGGAACTATGGTCATTCTTATGTGTTCAAAATGAAAGTTACCTCATTCAACAGTACGTGCAACTCATCTCTGGTCTCAAAAACTCTATCCCTATCGTTGTTATCAACCATAAAGATCAGACCCTGCGTGTTCTGAAAATATTACCTCCATAGTGGACGGATCTGCACATATACATTTCATTAAGTACAAATGTTAAGACTTAAGATATTTGTTAAATTGTCAACACCAATATGTGTATCTCTGTAGTAAATTATAAAAACCAAATATGTGTATCTTTGGAGTATAAAAAACGAAGAAACATTTTTAGCTTGTCATGGACCCCCACATCCCAAATAGTGAATTTGATGTTCTTGTACTTGATAGTCTCAACGTTAAATCATGCATGCATAGCAAAACATAAATAAATTCTCAAGACATATCCCTGTCATTGCCACATCTACCGGATTAAGTGATAAACACAATAAAGGCATCAATCATAATTAAAAAAAAAAAAAAAAGAAAAAAAAAAAAAAAAAAAAAAACGGTGTTCGCTCACAATCGTATCATCAAATGATTAAATTGGCTCAAATCTGTTGGACCCAAATCAATATCATCAATCCTTATATTATAACAATGGGCTTTTAAAGGAAGCTTGAAACAGCTGTATAATATATGGTGTCAGCAGTAGCCTAGACACCATGTATGGGTAGAAACGGGTAATTTCTATTGTATGGGTCAAAACAGGATTGAGTTGACCCGATACCCTTTTTTGTTTTACCTGTTTGACCAGACAAAAATAGAACGTATCCCAGATTACCAATTCATAAGGAAATGGGTCAAAAGTTACCTGGTTAACCGCCATAGACAACTTCTCCCTTAATAGGGTAGTTTTATCCTCAGATCGTTGAAGATGAACTTGCAATGACCTATTTTGATCTTTCACTACACTTAGTTCTTCAGATAGATTTGCTATCTTATTCGAGCACTTATCCAGCTCCAATCTGTCCTCTGCAAGATAGTTCTTCTCCTGAGCTTCCACCACCAATGACACCGTAAGGTGATCAATCTCAGCATTTGGAGCCTCTTTTGTCTATCTATTTCATCATGTAGCCTGATAGATTCATTTGCAAGCAACGTGACCATATCAGCAATATCGGATGACTGAAGTTACTCTTCAACACCACTAAATGACAAAACTTCTTCACACTTTTTAAGCACCTCGTCCCTTTGCAATAGGGTTCCTTTCGATGAATTAGCGGCCTCTAGGACAGTTGACTTTTTCTTGCAGTTCAATCAAACATTTATCTAACTCTTTTTTTTTCTCAATAATCACTTGCTTCAGTGAGTCAAGTTGCTGAACAAATGACTTACCTTTGGTCACAGCCAAGTTAAGCTTTTCTTTTGTATTAGCAGCCTGTGTCTTCTTTAATTCAACTTCCCGATTGAGCCTTCCGATCTTTGAATTCAATGTCTCAATTATTTCCAAATAGCTACTTTTACGGGCCAACTCTTATTCTTTCCTTTTCAGTGAAACAAATTCCTCTCGTAATAAATAAAACTTTTCCAAAGTCAGCTTCAATTTGGTAATCTGACTTAACTTCGGTTAAACACTGGTTTAGCATTTGAGCTTCTGAAAGGAAACGATTGTAATAGTAAATTATAATGGAGGTATTTTTTCAAAATGAGATAATTTATCACTAACAGATGTAGCCGGGAAGTATTCCTCACCGAAAACAGTTGAATAAATAGATCTAATCCTATCTGCAATGGTCTCAAAAGAGGAAAATTCGACGACCTTCACATTAACGCTGCGTTCTCGAGTTTTTCTAGGTGGGAATAGAAATGATGTGAAAAGAAGAGAAAAGAAATGAAAAGGAAAGGAAAGAAAGTTGATTTTATATTTCGTGTTCTTGAGTTGAAATGAAAGGAAAGGAAATGAAATAATGTTGTGTTCTCGAGTTGGGAAGAAAAGAAAGAAAAAGAGACATAATTACATTTATGCACTTTTAGATATGTTCATTTTATCATAAGAGTCGAATATGAGTAAATATTGAAAGTTATATTGGTCATTATATACTAAATAGTGCGAGTGTAAAATACTTTCCGTCCAAATCCGCCCATATTTGGGCGGAAAATTCTTATAGGAAAATCACTAGAATTTTCCTATCATTTCCTTCCTATTTCCTTTCCTTTCTGTCCAAAAAAAACTCGAGAACACAATAAAATTTCAATTTCCTATCATTTCCTTTCCTTTCCTTTTAAAAAATAACTCGAGAACGGAGCGTAAGGTAGATTCTTGGTCCTATGAGAGATCCACTAAAGTCATAATAAATGGAAAGCACCATTTCTATAACATTGTATGATATTTAGTTACATATGGCAAAATTATTTAGTAAATGATATCCGAATGTGAATTTCATTAAACAAAAGCTCACAGAGGTATAGATTACGTACAGACCTGAACAACATATTTCCATACTGATCTTGTGCTAGCATGCTTACACTGGCAAGGATTTCATCACTCACCTTGCTCTGAGCTTTTAGATCCTCACAGTGATCAAGCCTCCTCTGAAATATGACATGTAAAATTAGTTAATTAATTTCTCAAAAAGAAATAATCCATTTACCCTGTAAAAACTCAAACCTCACTCAAAATATGAAACATTTCTTTTTCTATTAGATTACCTGTATGACGCAACAACTATATGGATGGGTCTAAAGGGTACTTGATCATCGAGCTTTCCCACCATCTTGACCTTATGGTCCATGTCAACAACCTCAATCGCCTAAAATAGAATAATTATTAGGCGATTTACTCAATCTAGGGACCCATTAGGCAAATAGAACCCAGTAACCATTTTTCTCCTCACAGCATATTGTAGAAAATGAAAAAAAGAGTATAAATGATTAAAAAAACAAAAAATAATAACTCTGTTATTACCTTCTGGATAACTCAGCAGCTGTACATTTGAAGACTAAGTGTTAAAACATGACCCAACAACTTTCTAGTCAATTCTCTTCTTTGAGGCAACAATCCATGCTCAAAGAACTATAATTCAAATAAAAATCAATAAATTCAAGAATTTCAAAGAGATAAAAAAAAGTGATTTTTAATTCATAGTTAGATAACAGAAGAGAAGTTGTTCACATCAAAGCTTCTAGATCGCATGATTTCTAAATACATCAGTCATCAAAGTAAGAACTTGAGGAAGAATCTCCTTGAAAACCATGTTTTTGTCCTCTGTAGTTGCAATTTCAAGTTTCTGTTGAATGAAACGTCTACCATACTGGTCCGCACTGATAACCACAATCACCATTAAGTTTTAAATACTAAAACAATTAAAAAAAATCAATATATAAATTTTTCCACGCACCTAAACTTAACGACGTGACCAACAATTTCAGCAAGCTCAAAAGACTTGGTTTTATTGCTCTTAAACTCTGCTTGCAGAGAGAACACAAAGCTATTATCTGCACCAGGATTACTATATTGGATACCTTGTAGCAAATCCTTAGAAAACACATTATAATAAGGTGAGGTCACACTGATCTTGAGTCTACACCATTTCCTATTTTCAAATAATGATTCAAATGCAAATGAAAATCCAAAAACTCATCAAGTAATGGCTGACATGTAGGCTGGGAAAGTGTTATGTCATGGCAAGTGACAAAGAACCTAAAGTTGTTTTTCATTTAGTAGATGAATACATAATAAACAACACATATGCAACAAAAATCATGTTTTCATCACACCTCCATTGAACAATGATATAAAAATACCAATAGAGCACGACTGCACTTTTCATCTATAAAATCCATTCCATCAATTTGACTTGTCCATTAAATGTTTCTTCTTTCTGCAACAGATAAAAAATATGAGCAATAAAATACTTCTCTGAATCATCTGTATCTGTATCAGGTAACACCTCATGTTGTTGGAAGAAGAAGGTGCTTCCATACTGGATGGATCCAAAGTGCATATTATCACCCCCTAGGCACTGACTTATGTGTACCATCATGTAAGACGGTTGGGTTCAGGTTGTCCGGCAGCGTATGCAAAGATTCCAATACCCCTTATCAGCAGAAATAAAAACAAATAGATGATCAACTGAAAGTATGGTATTAAAAAACGGTAATATTGAACATGCGTAGCACACCAAAAAGAAAAGAAGGAATTAACCAAGTTCATCGGCATGATTAGAATTGTCATCTTGGTTACGTTTTAAAGGAGGATTAACAGGCACCATATCAAGCTCCCCTATCTTTCTTTGTCCCCTATCATTATCTCGACTTTATTATTATTATTATTATTATTATTATTATTATTATTATTATTATTATTATTATTATTATTATTATTATTATTATTATTTTTTTATATCATTTACTATTTTCCAACCTTGAGGAACAGCTGCTTGAGTTGCTGACATAGAATAAAACACTTTGATTATTATATTTCAGTTTGAGAATTCCCTTCGGAATCAAAGGCCAGAAATTATTGCAATTACAATTTATTGATTCTTAATTGTCATATGTATCATCCAAAACACCACCTAAAGCTTAGAACTGACTCCCGAAAGAGCCAGCTTGATCGACTCCTTCCTTAAAACCATTCCGGGAGCATTCTTTGGAATCGAATCAATGAAACAAACTCTTCTTAGTTTCTTGTATGGTGCTACCTAATTCAATTGTTTTGTTTAGTGTGGGGGGTTTTAGTTAATCAATAAGATGGAAGTGAAGGAAAAAGTACCTATTTTGCAACACATTCGTTTACTTGCGCTTCATCAATGGTGATACCTTTTCTTCTAACCACAAACCCCATTGGCACTTGCCCTGCAACCTCATCTGGATACCTGAAAATTTACACACCATTTTTTCTTAGAACTTGAGCACTTTTATTTCTGTGTCTAAGATGGAGGGGTGCAATATATATATACGGAATCACCGCTGGTTCAGTTATGTCAGGATGCGAATTCAGAATGTGTTCCAATTCTGCTGCTGGTGTCTTGAGTTTACTATTTAAGGACTTGAATGCATGACAACATGTTGTACCTGATAACCTATATATTTAATCAACTCTTTTAACCGATCCACAAAAAATAAGAAGCCTTCATTGTCAAAGAAACAAAGATCGGCTGTTTTGAACCATCCTTCTGAGTCCACCATTCTATCAATAACTATTTTATCATCAACATACCCTGATCAACCAAATCAAGAAAATCAACACCAGTCATTCAGCAAATAATTTATAGTAAACTCTAACATAAAAGTCCATAAGATATATTTAACCTTCCATTATGAATGGACCTCTTACCAATAGTTCACCAAAGACAGAAGGGAAATAGAAGAGGACATGGCAAAAGAATTTGTACCAAATTCATTTGTATGACATCCTCTCTTCATTCGCGTTTTTCTTTTAGTAAGCTGATTTTGGCAATGATCTCGGCTTCTTATTGACCTGAATGTTGACTGTTGATGATAGGTGTACCCATCATTGTTTATTTGATAAAAATAATGTGGAAAACTAGAAGGGGGGTTGAATAGCTTTACGTCCTTTTAAATTTATTTCCCAAATATTTTGTAGGTTATAAAAACTTTCGATTCGATCTTACGTGAGTTCAAGCAACAACCAATATAAGCAAGTCTAAACTAATAATGAAAGTATTGAAATATAATGAAGAAAAGATAGAGTTAGAAAGATCAAACCACAACACGTGAATTTATAGTGGTTCGGCTACAAGGACACCTTCCTTGCCCTACTCCACTCCCCGAGTACCACACTCGAGAGTTTTCTTCACTATGTCAACAAACTCCTTATGGTGGAGAAACCTTACACACCTTGGCTTACACAAGTTAACGACACTAAGCTAAATGTCGAGTTCTAATCGTAGCTAGAACCAATCTCACACCAAATATCACACCACGTGATCTTAACACCTTAATCACACCTTCACACCTTCTTCAAGACTTCACACCATCTTCACACCTTGTCAATCTTCACACCTTCTTCTATGCACAACTAAGTCACAACTACTAAACTAGTTTACAACACACCAAGATTCTACAATCAACAAATATACACAACACCTTCACAAATAACTATCACTAGTACTATATGAAACTAGCTATACACAATACCACTACAATAAAATGGATGTAGAGAAGTGTTCTTCTTCTTGCACTTGAATGGATGAAGCTTTGGATCACTTGGAAACAAAGACTTATGAAATATATGATCAAGGGATTTTAGATCTAGAGAAGAAGATTGGATCAGAAAGTTTATAGTGCAAAAAGGTAAGAAAAATATGTGGAATGATCCAATATTTATAGGGCCAGAAAATACTGTTCGGGAGCGTGCCGGTCCCCTTAATTGTAGGCCGGTCCCCTTAATGATTAAGGGGGCCGCCTAGTAAAATTAAGGGGGCCGCCCTCCTGAACATTTCAAAAGTTTTTCTGGATTAAATTTGCCCTTTTTGGTTGGAAATTTGAAATCATATTTTTGTGGTTTAATAAAGCTTTACCAAAAATGATTTACAAATATATATAAAATGTTAAAATCATTTTATATAATGTTATGTATTAATATAAAATTTCCTTTGATCATGTAATGCATAAGTTACTAAGTTTATGCATACCTTAAGTGATATAAGATGTAGAGGTAAATATTTGTCACCAAATACTTGTTTATGTCTTATTCTTGACTTAATTTGATTTAAGTTTTGTGATTATCAAAACATAGGTTTATTGAGAAATATTAATAACATTCACAAACATTATTTATATCAACAATCTCCCCCTTTTTGATGATTACAAAACTTAAACTCATTAACTCAAAAATTGGTTTTTAAACAAGTATTTTAGTGAGTTTATATTTACTTCTCCCCCTTTTTGTAACATCAAAAAGGTTAAGCCGACAAGTTTTCATTCGTGAAATTTTGACGGGTAGAAACTCCCCCCTGATGTGTACTCCCCCTCGTTTGGGGGCACCAAGAGAACGAGCTATGGAATGCTTGCAAAACAAAAATATTAGAAGCACAAGTATAGACATGCACATTAATATAAGGTAAGAAGAAAAGAAAGAAGCATTCATATTAGAGCAATGGTTGTGTCAAGACACAACAATACAAGTACATAAGCTAATAACAAAATAGCAAATACATAAGCCAATCAACAATAAAAATACATCATCATGCAAAGGTACATGGACTTCATAGAGCTTGCAAGAAAAAGGGGTGGCAAAGACTTTATTGATTAAGCATATCATATGCTTAATTTGGAGAGCATGATGGTGATGGTGGAGGAGTGGATGAGAATTGTGGTGGAGGAATTATAGGAGAGGATGGTGGAGTTGGAGGTGGTGGTGGGTTGGTAAGCAAATGTTCAATATATGAAAACATATATTGAATTTCATCTTTAAGGCCAAAGATGATGGTTCGGTTGTGGATGCAAAAAAGGCAAGTATCACCATGTGATTCAAGCAACCTCCAAGGTACGGGATTGGCAAAGTATGGTGGTGTAATTTGTGGAGATGAGAGTTCAGTATCAAGTGGTGTTATTGGTGAAAGTGAGATTGTAAGATGGGTGGATATAGGTTCTTGTGTGGGAAGTGGTGATGATACTTGTGGTGACAAGTGTGAATTGATGTAGTCATTGATTGATGAGGTTGAGGGTATTGAGGATGAGGAAGTTCCATGAGTGGAAGGTGTTTTGGATGGTGCATTAGGTGCACTTGGAGATGAGCATTTTGGTGGAGGTGATGGGGTTTTGTTGTCTTCATTTGTTAAGTCAATGAAGAGTTGTTTTGGAGGAATGACCACAAGTTTTTGTTTCTTGGAGGCTTTGGAGTTTGAGGTGCTTAGTGGAGTCATGATGAATTAGATGATGAATGATGAGATAAAGAATGGTGATTGTGGAGGGAATTTATAGTATGGAAATGGTTGATTTGGGTATATATTTGAAATGGTTGAATGAGATTCTAAAATCAGTTGGGTTAAAATGGGAAATGGTAGCTGAAACTAGAGAAAGGGTTCACAAGATGCAAAAGAAAACAGTAAACCCAGTTCCAGATGGCCGGTCCCCTTAATTGTATGCCGGCCCCCTTAATCATTAAGGGGACCGCCTAGGGAATTAAGGGGGCCGCCCATCTGGTGTTTTCCCAGACGACCAGAAACCCAAAATTTGCAGAATTTGGTCATTTTTCAAGTTTGTGTTTCCAGCAAGCTCTATTAGAAGCATATACACTAGGAATGATGATATATAAACATATATATATATATATATATATATATATATATATATATATATATATATAACCAAATTTTGCATGCAAATTAACATATTATAATCCATATTTGAAAAGAAGCATAGCATAGCATGATAATTATTCAAAGACTAAAAATTATCCAAGAGATAAACAAGAACTAACACAAGTATTTCCGAATAAGTCGGACAAGTAGCAAACCATACAAATGTCAAATAGAAACAAGTGGTGACAAGTAGCAATACATCAAAATCTTCTACTTCTTCTTCTTTCCAAGCATCTTCCCAAACATCTTTCCAATGGATTTGAATCCTCCTCGCATCTCTTCATGCATTTGTTGTTGTTGATTGATGATGGAGGTTTGGCGAGTGAAGAGAATTTCATCGGTACGTTCATGAGGAAGAGGAACAGAATATTCGGAGTAATCAAGATCAGGAAGATTATCAACAAAGGTCGTGGGAGATGGAGTACTAACATGTGAAATGTGTTCTTCCTCCTCATCATCATTGCCTCGATGAGATGTAGACCCACGAGGCATAGAAAACAAAGGACCACGAGATTTTCCTTTGTCGCTTCGAGCACGACGGGTACGAACAAGAGTGAGTTGGTTCAAAGAAGGAAGGATATGAACGTAGTAGTCTCTTTGGAGATGTGGGTAATGTTCCATCACATAACGATAAAGTCTTGTGAGGAACATACCATAAGGAAGATTTGCGTTTGGGGTGTTCTTGGCGGACATGATTCGATGGACAAAAAGATAAGCCAAGTTGTATTGCTCCTCAGCAATTACACAATAAAGCATGTGGGCAATGCTCGCCGTGACATGATCACGGTGACCACCTGTACCAAACGCATTCTCGCGAATGAGTTCTTCCCACTTTTTCATGTCGGGGCTTAGCTCTTTGAGGAGAATTTGATTAGCATGAATGTCGACATTCTTCGACTTGATCACTCGACTAGTCGTACGACGTTCTAGTTCAAGCATTCGACGAATGTCTTCAGGACTAGGAATCTCAGAATAGTAGGGGCCATCCTGAGGACGATTTCTTTCAAGAGTGGAAAGATCCCATTCATTAGAGAAAACGGCTTGGCCGTTGAATGGAATTCTAAGAATTTGACCAAATTGAGCAAGAGTAAGAGTGATGAATTGATTTTGAATCATGAAGGAAATGAGGAGATGACCATAGGGATCGGTTTGCACCGTCACTTGGCTATAGAAGTCGAGGATAAAACGAGGAATGACAGGTTCGTTGATTTGGAAAAGACATTCAAAATGAATATTGGAGAACATTCGTTCGGTGTCATCAGATTCATAGAAAGATGGGTCGACAATTCTTCCTTCGTGAATGTTTCTATTTTCAATAGGACGATAGAAACATGCAACTGAAGGAGACATGCCGGGAGTAGAAGAGACATTTGGAATGTATTGTTTGGTTTTGGATACATCACCAACCGTGGTCTTAGGCATTTTCACAAAAGATGTTGTTATATGTTTGGTTGATGTTTGCCCCTTGCGAAATAACCCCGAATTGGTGATTTGGTGAAGGATTTTGGTGGTTTTGGAGGTTTAGTTTCGTTCACAGCAGTATAGGGGAAGAGGTGAGTGAGTAAATGGAGTGTTTGGAAATGGAATTAAGGAGGAAAACGATTTTGGAAGTGTCAGATGGCCGGCCCCCTTAAACATTAAGGGGACCGCCCTCGATAACAAGCCGGTCCCCTTAATCATTAAGGGGGCCGCCTTTGAAACTTTCCAAATTTCGCGGAATTCGTTTCAGGAACAAAAATATTTATACGTATATAATTAGATTTATAATATATCAAAAATACGTAAACGTTTATTGGCACGATGATAAAATTCTTAACAATTTTTAATTACCGTTTCGATAATTAAAATATACCTTTGACAATTTTTGGATAAAATGATCAAAGTGTTAAGTTGATGAAGGGTTTGAGGTGTGTTTGGGAATATGTGAATAAGTGTATATATATATATATATATATATATATATATATATATATATATATATATATATATATATATATATATATATATATATATATATATATATATATATATATATATATATATATATATTATTTATATATAAGTATAAATGTGATTGAAAGATGGGTTGATGAGTGAGATTTGAAGGATAGTAGCGGAGATAGGATATAGTCGGCGAGAGGAGTTTGTTTCATCCATAGTGTTCACGTGCGAAGGCGTTCTTGCATTATAAAAGTCCACTTGACTCATATCCCTTCATCATCATGAGTCTCCTAAAAGAGGACTTACTAGAATAACGTGAGGGAGGAAAAGAAAGGGTTCGATAAAGAACGATTTCCTGGAGTTCTAGAAAGTCAACAAATGACGTATCTAGGTTATGTGCAAGTGACTATATATATATAAATATATTTAATATATTACGTATAATAGTATATATATATGTATATATAAGTATATATGTGATTCTAACAAATAGAAGACAATAACAAATTCTATCTAAATAATTGACGAGATCAAACAATGCATATTTATCTAAGCATGGCAATGAGTTGTGAAAGAATGGCGTACCTGGTGGTCTTCAAAAGAAATCTTCAACATCATCAAGATGAAATATAGACTTTGAAAAAGTATATGTTGAGAGAAATACCAAGATTGCCTCAAGGAATGTTTGTCTAGCCATTTGATCTCCATTGTCCTTTTGGTCCAAAGTTGTTTGGTCCAAACATGTTTAACATTTGACTCGGGTGCATGAAAGGTGGTAAATTGCCCCAAGGATTGTAGCTTTGTTGGTAGTTCCACATTTGATTACTATTGTTATTATAGTTTTGTCTATTTTGATTTCTTCTTGGTTGAGGTGTTTTGGACCTAGGATGAGAATTATTTGGTTTTCTAGGTGGTGGAGTTTTAGATCTTATTTTGGGTTTAGAAGATCCTACTTCGGTCTTTAAGGACGGTTTATAAAAAACTTTAACTTCTTCATCGTTGGCAAGAGGTATTTTCTTATCATTAATAAGTATATACTTAGGATTAGATTTTAAAGGTTTTTGTTTGTTGAGTTCACTTTCAAATTTTTCATTTTTAATCTCGCTTGTTGAAGCCTCATTTGAATTAAATCCTAAGCCGGTTTTGTCTCCTGATGTTCTTTGAATACTTATTATTTTACTAAGTGATTGACTACTATTTTCAAATTTGTCAAGTTTGCGAATTTCCTCCCTAAGTATTTTGTTTTCACCTTTAAGCTCTTGACATGATTTACATTCTTCAAAAATTTCTTTACCTTTTTCTAGTTGATGAATTTTAATTTTTAGTTCAAGTACTTCACTTTCTAATTGATTGTTTATGTATTTTAGTGATTTGTTTTTGGCCATTACTAGTTGTCCTAATTTGCATAGTTTATTATATTCATTATCTAGATCTTTTTCATCTAATGATATACTTTCATCACTAAAATATTCGGTTTCGGAACGTACCTCATTTGGTGTATTCGCCATGAGACATTTTTCTTCCTTTGTCGTTTCATTCTCATCATCATCACTATCACTCCAAGCACCTCCAACAAATGCTCTTTGATTTTGATCTCTTGTCATCATTGGACATTTTCCAATAAGGTGATTTGGATCTCCACACTTGAAACACTTTCTTTCAATCTTGTTGTTCTTGTCATCTTTACTCTTTTGAAATGTTTTCTTTTCATCATACGGTTGTCTTACGAATCTTCCTCGCCTTTTGAAGAATTTCTTGAAATCTCTTACGGCCATGGCGTATTCTTCGTCATCACTTTCGGAAGATGAACTATCTTCGATACAAGATCCCTTTCTAGCTTTCAAGGCGATTGACTTGCTTTGCTCTCGTTTTTCCTTGACCATTTCGGAGTCCTTCTTAATGATGACTTCGTAGACTTTTAGATTTCCAATTAATTCGTCAAGTTGCAAAGTTGACAAATTCTTCAATTCTTCAATAGCCGTCACTTTAGCTCGCCATTTTGGATGAAGAGCCCTAAGAAACTTCCTAACAAAATTCTTACTAGAAAAATTCTCATCAAGTGCTTTTAAACTTGTGATGATAGTGTTAAATCTAGCAAAAGCATTGTCAATTGATTCCTCTTCCGGAATCGTGAATTGCTCGTATTGTTGAACAAGTAGATCTATCTTATTATCTTTGACTTGACTATTACCTTGGTGAGTTATTAGTAAAGAGTTCCAAATTTCTTTTGCGGTTTCACACATAAAGATCCTTTTGTACTCTTTACGTGGTAGCGCATTATAAATAACCATTTTTGCTTCATTATTTTTAGCAAGTTTTCTTTTTAAATCATCATTTTGTTTTTCAAAAGGTACGATTTCATCTTTCTTAGTTTCCGGGTTATTTTGAATAGGTAAAAAATCACCATTAGTAATAACATGCCAAAGATCTAGATCTTTTGACTTCACATAAGTTTCGAATCGATTTTTCCAATATAAAAATCCATCACTTTCAAATAGTGGTGGTCTTTGCATAGATTGCCCTTCTAAATATTTTTCAGATTCCATAGATCGTTACAAGTTTTAAAATACAATATATTTTAAAGATCTTGCTAGACGTGGCTCCTGATACCAATTGTGGAAAACTATAAGGGGGGGTTGAATAGTTTTACGTCCTTTTAAATTTATTTCCCAAATATTTTGTAGGTTATAAAAACTTTCGATTCGATCTTACGTGAGTTCAAGCAACAACCAATATAAGCAAGTCTAAACTAATAATGAAAGTATTGAAATATAATGAAGAAAAGATAGAGTTAGAAAGATCAAACCACAACACGTGAATTTATAGTGGTTCGGCTACAAGGACACCTTCCTTGCCCTACTCCACTCCCCGAGTACCACACTCGAGAGTTTTCTTCACTATGTCAACAAACTCCTTATGGTGGAGAAACCTTACACACCTTGGCTTACACAAGTTAACGACACTAAGCTAAATGTCGAGTTCTAATCGTAGCTAGAACCAATCTCACACCAAATATCACACCACGTGATCTTAACACCTTAATCACACCTTCACACCTTCTTCAAGACTTCACACCTTGTCAATCTTCACACCTTCTTCTGTGCACAACTAAGTCACAACTACTAAACTAGTTTACAACACACCAAGATTCTACAATCAACAAATATACACAACACCTTCACAAATAACTATCACTAGTACTATATGAAACTAGCTATACACAACACCACTACAATAAAATGGATGTAGAGAAGTGTTCTTCTTCTTGCACTTGAATGGATGAAGCTTTGAATCACTTGAAAACAAAGACTTATGAAATATATGATCAAAGGATTTTAGATCTAGAGAAGAAGATTGGATCAGAAAGTTTATAGTGCAAAAATGTAAGAAAAATATGTGGAATGATCCAATATTTATAGGGCCAGAAAATACTGTTCGGGAGCGTGCCGGTCCCCTTAATTGTAGGCCGGTCCCCTTAATGATTAAGGGGGCCGCCTAGTAAAATTAAGGGGGCCGCCCTCCTGAACGTTTCAAAAGTTTTTCTGGATTAAATTTGCCCTTTTTGGTTGGAAATTTGAAATCATATTTTTGTGGTTTAATAAAGCTTTACCAAAAATGATTTACAAATATATATAAAATGTTAAAATCATTTTATATAATGTTATGTATTAATATAAAATTTCCTTTGATCATGTAATGCATAAGTTACTAAGTTTATGCATACCTTAAGTGATATAAGATGTAGAGGTAAATATTTGTCACCAAATACTTGTTTATGTCTTATTCTTGACTTAATTTGATTTAAGTTTTGTGATTATCAAAACATAGGTTTATTGAGAAATATTAATAACATTCACAAACATTATTTATATCAACAAATAAGGTCTGCACCATGAGGTGATGGAAGCATCACTCTCATTTAGAATCTTGATATATTTGTATGTTCATAATAGCTTACCTGAACCTCTACTGATTTGAGCAATAACATGATAAATCTGGTTCAGGCTTATGTTCTAACTCTGATGGGTCGACACCATGGAACCAGGCTTGACACCAGTTGAGGTTGTGAAGATGGCTTTCGCATCATATTATTGTCTTTGTACATCTCAGCAGACATTTTTTAGTCTCTGTATCATTCTTCTTATTATCCTCTTCAGCTTCATCAGCCTCTGAAATTGCTTTTGCATCAGCCTTTGGTTCACTCTCTTTCTCGGTCTTGGTCTCCAATTTTATGGAATCTGGTTTGCATCACCGGACTTGACATGGTTATCGAAAGGCTTAATTGTTGCATTTAAGTTGAAGAGCTCATCAGTTTAAGATCTTACTTGGTGAGCGTTAAGTTTTTCAATTGCATTAACAGCAAGCCAATAAGCACTAATTGGATGCTCAAACCAAGACTATACTGCTACAGGATATACTATGTATGATAAGCCTATCAATTGAACACTTTATATAAAATGACAAGGACTAAAAGCTGAACATAGTACCTCAAAACCATGTATTGGTTAACATATGGTTACTGCACAAGAATAGCTAGCTGATACAACCTGAAAAATAAATCTCATGGTGTTAGATTAAAGAAAAGAGATTATCCAGCTCACCAATAACCGTATAGTAAAGAAGAGAAGGTGATAATATCAGATGCGGTGACATCATTGGATAACTAAAACCTCTTTATTCATCATTGATGTTAATCCAACTGTGCCCATAACATAGCACAACGTAATAGTTCCTGGAATGCTAGCAGTAAAAGCTATCAAGTCAGAAAAGCACACAACTCATAATGTCAAAACAAAAAAGGAAGTGAATCATTTTCCAGCGGTAAGATCGTGCTGGTTGAAAAACGCAAAATCTGTAAATACCACATGCTTTTTCTTTATAAAGTGTTTAATTTTACATGTTTTTTCATATCGCGGTCGGTGACATTCACGTTCATAGTCTTGTTGAAGTAATCATACCGGCAATTAAGGATAAACAAAGAAGAGATTAAAACTTACAGAGGCATAAAAGTTCTAACCATGTATGCATCATGTTATTCTCAAACCTGCACACACAAGAATAAGATCAGCGGAAATTCATCTCCATCATGTTGTAACTTCTCAGTTTGTGTCTTGCAGCCCACTTTGGCCTTTGCATCCTAATAAAACCATATTAAAACATAACTGAAAATAATTATCAAATCAATATAACATGTTTTCCCTAAATAAATTAAGGCTTTCATAAACAAAAACATGACATAGAAAACCTAGGATATAGTTGTTTGTATAGAATGATGTATTTATAGCTGATTATAATACTTGAATCAAACATGCATAACTTGATTTCGTTGCTTTCATCCACCAATATCTCATCTATATAATGACAAATAAACAATTCAGATGAACCCTAGGTCCAAAAACCATGCAATGTTTCAAGGAAAACCCTAAAATTGCAACTAAACATTACGTACAAAATAATTAATGATGTATATTCAAACATTATTAAAACTGATGATGTTAATCAAAATTATTATAACTATAAGGAATCTTACTCTTAATTTGTGATGTGATACGTTACCAAAGCTCCAAAAATAGCAAAACACGTATCTTTAGAAGTTTTGATTACAACCTGCACAAAAACACAATAAAATCATTAAAACCCTAAAATCGTGATGGAGTTTTCTTGATGGAGAGAGTTTTGATGATTAGGGTTTTCTTCTGTGGAAAAATATACGACTGTTTTTTTTCCTGTATAATATGTTTTTTGCATTGGATTATTATTGTATATGATTTGAAGATTGGTATAATATTAATGAGTTTCCTATATTATCACCTAAGTTGTAGGGATTCTCATATTTATCTCATTTAGATGGTCAATAATCGTTTGCATAGGTTTATAAATTTGGACTTCCAAGATATAATCCAAAAATTGTGTTGGTCTAGTGGTAATCATACGTGCTAATTATACAAACAACTCAAGTTCAATTCTCTACATGGTCATTTTTTAATATAATAAATTCCGAATTTTTACTTGCTAAAAATCCGAAATTTTAAATAAATGATATAGTAATATTATTAATTAACATTAATTGAAATAATATTGTGTATTGCCTAGTCATCGATGACTGGACAATGACCGTATAATGTTGTCGTGTCCATCCAGTTATATATATATATATATATATATATATATATATATATATATATATATATATATATATAAGATATATGAGTCGTTATCATACTTTACCTGACAAGGTTTGGTTTAGCATTCGTGTGGACCTTCTTTTACCGAAACGAAAATGCACAAATCGAACCATTATCTCCATTGCCACCATTTTACTGGTAACAAAAAATAGAAAAGTGAGAAAAAAAGTTACAGGGTAGATTTTACAAATGTCTCAAACTTTAGGGTGAAAAATGAAAAAAATAAATAAAAAAGGGCGAAACTCATTATCTCCATTGCCACCATTTTACTGGTAACAAAAAACACACACTCCGATCAATCAATCCAGATAAAAAAGCCCATTATCTCCATCGCCACCATCTTCGTCTCTATCGCCACCATCATCTCCATCGCCACAGCTCCATTATTAAAACACACACACACCCCGATAAAAAAAACCCAAATTCTGACAATTACTTATCAAAATCAAAGCAAAATTAGATAAAACACTCGTGAATGCCATAATTTTGCTCTCCGATCATCAGAAAATTGACGAAAAAGAAGCTTCGAAATCGTAAGTGCCCTAATTTTGGATATTCATCATTTTGTTAATTTAAACATGCTATAATTATGTATAATTTTTATGATTGAGACAAATGTAAAGATTATGTTATTTTAGTGCATTCCGGCAATTGTAGGTTTTTAATTACAGATTTTTTTAAGTTTTATGTTATTTTAGTGCATCATCGTGAAAATTATAAAATAATTAGTGTTATTATGGAATTGAATGACATTTAATGAATTTGTATGTATAAAATTATATTTTAGTGCATCTGTGTAAATAATATGTTATAGCATTTACTTGTGAATAAGTGCATCGGTATAAGGAATTTATAATTTTTGTTAGATTAGAGCGATAGATTGCATCCATTGTGTATTATTAGAGCATCACCTGATATGTTTGGAATCTGTTCGTTTGATTAATGCATCAGACATTAATGTTGTGATATCTGTTAGATGATTAACGCATCACGCCAAAAAATTAACGCATCGGTAGTGTATGTTTAGTGCATCCATTTGTATGTTTAGTGCATTTTTAGTCATAGTAGGGTATCCGTTTGTATGTTTAGTGCACCGCTGGGCATTTTAGAGCATCAATGAGTATGACTAGTACATTGTTGGACAAATTAAGGCATCAACGTTAGATGGGAGTTCTTTTAGTATTAACAATATTTAACGTTTCTCTCTACTCATGTTTACTAAGTGCAGAAACTTGGTGAATATTACTTCACTGTTATTTGAGCTAAATTATCCACTTCAACTGTTTCTGTATCAGGTAGCAATCCCACTGATGTCATTGATCCCGACTGGCATATGTATCTTCTAATTGAGAAGAAAAGTGATCAGCAGCACAGTCCACAAAAACTGCTTGGTTTTTCAGCCCTTTATCGGTTCTTCCCTTGCAGCTGGTATGTGTTAATTCACATACCTTTTCATGACCAAATATCGACCCAAATAGACTAATATTGCTAACAAATGCCAAAGAAATATGTGTTTTTATGTTTGTGACTGTGCATGTAAGGATTTATCACAAAAACCGGCAAGAACGAGCACGAGAGTGGAACGAGTCAGAAAGTCAAAGCTTGGCATCCAAAAGTCAAAATCAGAGCTCATAATTTTCAAAGAAATCCTTTAAGTTTCAGAATTTACAAGTTTGGCCCTTCTGCGAAAGATTGAAGAAATTACAAGAAAGGTCCCTAAAGTTTCAAAACTTGTCAGATTTAGCCCTTGAAGATTATTTTTGAAGAAAAATGACATCAAGCCCTTAATCTTTTGAAGTTTGTCATAAGAGGCCCTTGGAATGAAGTTTCATAAATTACAGTTTTGGTCCCTGAAGTTCTAGATTTTACATCATTGATCCTTCATCCTTCGATTTTATCAAAGCAAAACTCTTAAATCTCAAAATACAAACTTGGTCCAAAAACAAATAACCACAAAAGCCTAATTCCTTTAATAAACATTACCCGGCCCAAACACCACGTCGGTCAAACCCACTTAACATTGGTCAAACGAAATAAAATATATTTACCCTTCCCCCCCCCCCCCCCAAATCACCCTTACCCAGTTTTTACATGAACCCTAATTTACCCCCGTCCCAAATTAACCGTAAGTAACGGCAATTCCGTACAATTGCAGGGTTTCTAGAAGGGTACGAGTGTGTCAGACCTTGTCAGACTCAAAGAAGCACACATTTAGCCACATGGCAGCCTCCCATTGGATACTACACGTCACAAGAGTTTGATCAAATGGTTACAATGATTGGGATTGATTTATACGGCTTAGATGATCACTCAACTAGCACAAGGCACACGGATTGCCAGCTTGGCAATCGTGACCCCCACTCCTCACTCACGGCTATAAATAGGACCTTATTTCTTCTCATCTGGCATGTAGATTAGTGTAACGTTACTCTGTTAAATTTCCTTTAGAATTGTAATTTCATTTAAGCTTTGTAATGGATTAGTTGTTTTAATAAAATTTCATTTCAGTTTTTATTACTACTTGTTCACTTTAAATAGTTTTTGATAGATTCAATCGTTTAAGCTCATTTCTATTTCATTCAGCTTCACAGAAGCTATCTTAAGCTTTTCTAAATTAGTTTACTCTAACTTGTTCCAAAAGTATAAAAATACATAAAAAACAGAAAATATAAAAAAAATATATAAAAATAATGATTTCAATTACTTGAATCCAGCTTGCAACAAGCTATTTCAGTAGTATCTAAGCTCATTTTAGCTTAATAGCTTTTAGTGAGCTTATTAGATAGATAAATCAGTTAAATCACTCAAAAATACTCAAAAGTCGACTTATAGTCAACTGTACCAATGGAGATCATGAATCCTGGATAATTTTGATAGTTCAAACTGAGTTGGGGAAGAGTTTGGCCTATCTAGAGATAGGCTATTGTGGAAAATCCTCTGTTCTAGCTGAGGGTATTGTTGTAAGTACTTTGTTTACATTTTCAATTCTCTAATGGAATTTCATGAGTTTTAAGTGTAGATCTGTGCTAATTAGTTGTTTACTGTTACATTAGCTTGATCTGATCTTATTTGAGCTTAATTGATTGATTTTAGTCGTAATATAGTTAGTTTGTTCATTGCTCATTGTTTGTTCATGTGAATCTGTCAATCATTGCATAATTGTGATTTTGTGAACTTAGTTGTTATTCTCTGTGGTATTGAGCTTAATTCAGTGTATGAGATCAGTGTATGAGCTTATGTGGATGTTTGTGGCTTAAATCTCATAAATGCTTCATTATAGTTCATGACTGCTAGGATTAGTGGATCTGTGATCCTGAGTTCTTAATGATCATTGTTGTAATTCATTGATGAAATGTGTTCTAATATGGATTTGTGATGTTATGTGATCACTGTTTGTGTGATTTGAGGCTTAAATCAGTGAATGATAGTGTAATTGAATAGATTAAGGGGTGTTTGGATCTAGTGATTTTGCTGAGTTAGTGTGATAATTTGTTGGATTGTTTTGCATCAGTAGTTCACTTAGGTTAATAGTAGGCTCAATATTTCTTAAAATCAGTAGGTTTATTAGTAAAAGTCAATATAACTTGAAAATCTCTACACTATTTGTGTTAATGTGAACTGAGGTAACTGAACTTGGTCAATTGATGAAGTATATGTGTGAGTTTGTGAATTTTATGATTGAACATGTTCAAGGAACACCTAGTAACATAATTTAGGCATTAAAATCCAGTTAAGTCAAAGATAAGTGCATTTACAAAAAGTCAGATTCATTAAGTAGTTACAGGTTTGGTACATTTTCATCAACTGTTAGGTTTCAATTAAGGCATCAATTGAGAGTTTCACATAGGGATTTTTGGTTTTCTATAATCTCAGTATGGTAGATTAGCGTTTGCCCCCTTTGGTTTCAAGTTTTCAGCTTAATTGAGTGCTTATCTGTTGCTGCAAAGTAGGGGTTAAGTACATGATTTGCTGAAGTTCATTAGACCTGCATTTGTGCATTCTGGCTTGATAATGGAATTTGTTTGATTGTTCTGAGCACTTTTGAGTTTGAATAAGTGATTTTCATGTTCTCTAAGCTTCTGACCTTATTTGATGCTCATTTGCTTATTCTAAGTGTTAATTTTAACTGCTAGTTACATCATTTGTGTGGTTCTGTTTAATTTTTGGTCTTAAGTGAGTAGATTTGAGTTTTTTTGAGTACCATACACCTTCTGTGTCAATTTCACACAGTTTTGTTACAAATGCTTATTAATAAGCACTTGTAATAAGCTGTTTTTTAAGCCAATAAGCACTTTTCAGCTTATTTTCCAAAACTTTTTGTTTCCAGTAGCTTTAAAATAATATTTGAGATTTTCTGTAAAAATTCCAGATTTATTTGAGCACTTTTGCTATTTCTTTTTCATTTTTATAGATTTTAAATCATTTTAAATAGTTTTTAATTCATAATAAATAAATAAAAAATCACAAAAATATAATTCTTTTTCTCAAAATTATTTTTTAATATTTAGGATTTTTAGAAATTTTATTTGAATTTTTAGGAGTCATTTTCATTTAATTCACCTTTTTAATTACGTTTTTAAGTTCACGTTACGTTTCGTTCGCGTTGTTTGTTCTATGTGCTTTACATGCTTGCACCTTTTGCTTTATTAGTTAAATTTGATTGTTAATTCATATAACTCGTAGTGTAAAACCAAAATAAATCAACTTTTACCACTATTCACTTCACACTTGCACACACCGTAAACGATAAATTCGCCGTCAACCTTCGTTGGGAAACGACCCGAGATCTTGCATTTGTTGCATTATCTTTGGAAAAACAAAAGCTTAAATATACTACATCAGCAGCCATCAGTTGAGACTTGGTCAGGTATATATCCTGTGTTTTGTATTCTTCTTCAGTCTTTTTGATCAATTCGATAATCGATTTGGGAATGGGGTGGGTCAGAGTAAAAGATAATGAGCCAAAATGAGTAAATTTGTAAGACAGGAAAGTTCATGGCTTTATTAATGATATGTGGTTTGACATAGCTTATGGTCACTCATGCGAGTGCTGTTCATTCTAGTGCATCCGTTTGAGGTACTCTAGTGCATCCGTTTGAGATACTCTAGTGCATCTGTTAGAGGTACTTTAGTGCATCCGTTTGTATCCTAGTATCTGTTTAAGACTCGTGCTAACAGTTCACTTATAAGTAAATAATAAAAGACTCGTGCTAGCTGAACTATAGGTTATTAAGCCAATAGTTTTATTTAGCATTGACTTGAATAGTTGACTTATAAGTAAATAATAAAAGAGAGATGAAAGACCTGTTGGATATGATCAGTAGTGATATTAGTGGTATTGTGGGCACTTGTAAACTGTTGTTGCTACATGTTTATGTTTCTGTGATGGTCTGAATCTCTGAACTACCTTCTAGCCATTATTTATTTGACTCATTTCATATAATAAAAACAGCCCAAATAGTCTCATTCATCAGTAAATGAGTCGAAGTTGCCACCTCTAGAAGAAAAAATCTGAAAATATAAGTAATAAGTATTATACACTGCATCTTCTAGGCACCCTTCCTCGTCAATTGGTGCATCGAAAAGGTAGATATTAAGGCATCTATGAGTATGAATAGTGCATCGAAAAGGTAGATATTAGTGCATCGAAAGGGTAGATGTTTACATATGGGGTTATCTAAGCTTATAATGTCATAATATGATTGTATAAGCTGAAAAGTTTTAAAATAAGCCACAAAAAGTGAGCTTATGGAACATAAGCTGAAAACCAAATAAGCTATAAGTCCGCTATATAAGCTTAAACATACACCCCCTAATTTCGATCAAAGTGTTGAATTTAAAGCTCGTGAAATAGCTACTAATGTTTTTCATATCACATTATAAGCCTTCCAGTCTTAGATGTTATTTTAATGTACAACGTCGTCAATATCCTTTATTCTGGGATGCTACATGCTTTTAAAGCGTATTCTTAGTCATGTTTAAGAATCATCTTACTGAATTTGTCTGTTGTTCTCGTCAGGTTCAAACCATAAAACCTTTTTTTCTAATATTTTCATGTTGTTGGTACTTTATTTTTTTGTGCAGGCTAGTAAAAAAATAACAGGTGCTAAACTTGCGAAATATCTCCAAGCTGTTCTATAAGAAATTAAGAAAGTGCAGCGGCTTTGAGCTAAAAGGGATACGGCTTACACACCTTTTGTTCCACAAGACGCTCTTCCTTCACGGTAAGTTGCAAAGGAACTATCACGTATGTACCCAATTCAAAGCATTATTTTTACTATATACATGTCTCTTTTTTATCAATCAATAATGACCCCATTTTTGATGATCAAACATCCGTAATTGATTAAAAATAAAGAACAAAAATCACATGTGGGTCAAGTTCACTGAAATACACAAGTTTATGGTGCTTAAGTACTACAGTGATGATGTTGACACAGTTGTACACTTCATCAACATGGCAGACCCTGGACAACTCTGATGGCTGTTGGATTCGCTTACGGGGCTAATACGTTGACCAAATATCTCGCTGAGGTCGGAGAGGATACACCACTTACTGCTGCTACTTGCCTTGACAATCGTTTCGATTTATCTGTCCCTTCTACCTTCATTGAGATTTCGTAATCTAACAAGGTTTGTTCTTCACATTATATCTTTGTATAACAAATCATACATATTGTTCTTCTCTTTCAACTTCATAAGTTGTTAGATGCCCAGTAAATGCCTATATCACAAGGTTATAATCAACAATGACAAAGCCTTAGGATATTAAATAGGCATCCTACCTATTATACTAGTTAAAAAAAGTGTCTTCTCATTGATGGTATTGAGTAACCTGGGCTCACTCGCTAAGGCTTGAGCTTAAGTATGAGTTTACTCAAGTGCATCTATGAATATTATTAGTGCATCCATGAGTATGATTTAAAGTTTGATGCTACTAAGGAAAAGCTTTAAAGTTAAATGAATACACATCTATGGTTGTTTCAGCAGGGTATGAGCGTTCCTTGCATGCTCGGGACTGCATATCGCACAACACTGAGCCGATTTAGGTTTCTTTACTTTTTTCTTTAAAAAAACTAGTCATCTGCTGCTGCAATGGCTGCTGTACAAATCATTGTGATTCGATTATGCTGCTGCAATGGCTGCTGCACAGATCATTTATGCCCTGATCCGTCAGCCCGTTTAGTTTTCCTCTTTTCTCTCCTCTCTCTTTATTTTTATTTTTATTTTTATTTTATTTATTTATTTTTTTTAATTTTTTTGGGGTTGATAAGTTCCGGATATACATATTCGAGGCACATTTATCGGCATTTGCTTTCCTTCACAAGTAGGTTTGTATCTATTTGTGTTTATTTGTTGCACTATATTTAAAACTCATCTCTCTAGTGTAAATCTTATAATTTTGTATAATTTTTTAATTTCAGCAACTCGAGTAAGTCCACGATTAAAGGAAAAAAAAAACATTGAAATCGAAGAGGAAAATTGATGAAAGCAAGCATATGTTCATTAAATTAGAACATCCATTGTTTAATTTAATTTAGGGCATCAGTTTTTAAATTTAGATGAAAGTAAGAATCTGTTTGTTAGAATAAATATCATCTGTTTGTTTAATTAGGGCATCAGTTGTAGAATATGTATGTAGATGTAGAATAGTGTATCAAAGTACGTGTTAGAGCATCTATTCGTATAATTAGTACATTTATATTATGTGCTTGGTGCATCTATATTATGTGTTACAGTACCGCAGTTTTAGAACGGACTTATTTAATTGCATCCGTTTGATATACTTTAGTGCATCCGTTTGATATATGTTAGTGCATCCGTTTGAGGTACTTTAGTGCATCCATTTGAGGACCTTCACTGCATCCATTTGAGGCACTTTAGTGCATTCAGTTGGCAAGTTTAAGACAATCCTCACAAACCATTATTTTGCTTGAACATTCTCAGATAAAATCTTAATCCAGAATATGCATTTCAAATTTGTATAAATGCTTGAAGCTACAAAAATGTCAGAATCGTATGTTATCTATCAATTAGTTCTTGCTCTGTACTTTGTTCGTAGTGATATTGTGTATCAAACACTTGTTGATTTTCTATCCAGAATTATGCAAGGTGATAATAATTGTTCTATCGTATGTCTTGGAAGCAATTTTGCTTCATATGTGACTAATTATTCTTCAATGAATTGCAGTTATCTTTATCAGGTTCAAAACTATGATCGTGACATTTTATCAAAGGTACTCTAACCACCTCGCAACTCTTTATTCTCGTTATTGCATTTATGCATTGTTTTGAAGGATTGATGTTAAACATCTTTGCTGTCTTTCAGTGTTATATTTATTCTATTTTTGTATCTTGTCATACTTTGTCCACTTTGTGGGATATCTCTGCAAATACTGCTTTCCATAACTTTTATTATATAATACCCAATACTATTAAGTTTGTAATACACTGTATCGTTATGATTGGACTTAGTATTCTAACTCTCACCTAAACCCATGCATCATGTCAAAGTGATTTACATAATTTCCTGCTGTTTCCTTTGCTTTGCTTTGCAATGCTACAAATCTACTACTATTTTGATATTATGCTTTCCTTGAATTGTAGAGTGACCCTATGGCAGTTGTATATGCCAAGAAGAAAAATGGCACTCTGGAAGAACTTGGCCGCACAGAAGTTATCATGAATAACCTGAATCCTATGTGGATTTAGAAAATCAGTGTGGCATTTCAGTTCGAGATTGTTCAGCCATTGGTGTAAGCATTCTGCTAAATTGTTTAGTTGTTCAACACTCTGGTAGACCCCACTGATGAAGTAAATTTCTCAAATTTATCCATTTTTTTCAGCTTTCAGGTGTATGATGTGGATAAAAGTATCATAATATGTCAATGAATGTGCATATAACCTCTCTTCAGTGATGACGTTATGTGCTCTTTGCAATCTGTTCTATGTTTTAGCTGGTGAATATATTCGTTAACTTTGTATATATTCGTTAAAGTCGACAAGTTCCACTAATATCTTAAAACTTCGTATGGTGTGGGTAATTAGCGAGAACAATTTTTGAGCTAATAACTTATCTATGGGTCGATTTGGGGGTTTTTTTTCTTTCTATAACGGGTCTAGCAGGTAAAAGAAAAGTTAGCTAAATAGGAAATGTGTTAGATTTTTTTAGTGCATCTGTTGTATATTTAGCTAAATAGAGGCTTGGGTTTAACATCATCAGTAGCTGCACGATGCCTTTTTCTAATAATATCACTGTTACGTTTTTCATGTTTGGTTCAGTTCAAAATGGGGTTTTACGTAAAGTTCTACTAAAATAATTGATCTGCTACATATGCGTACAAAATAAATGATTAGGAGGTTTTATGCCATGAAAGTACACTGATTCAACTCAAATTTGATGCAGTTTGCGGTGCTCCTTCCTGTAGTTTTGACTCTCATTACAACACAGATGCAAAGTGGTCAGTTTGTGAAGGATATTTCCAAGTTATGCTACCCTAAATGGGCACTGGAAGCATTTCTAATTGCAAATGCAAATAGGTACAACCATCTGATAACCTTATAATTTATACCCATAATATGATCAATAATATAAACCACGTCAGAAGATGCTTTTATTTGCATTGTGTTGACAACGTTAGACATTCACACTTCTGAATTTAGACAACTTTAGACGTTCACACTTCTTCTATGCTGACATAAATTCAGTGTTTGACTGATCATATGGTAGTAAATGTTTGAGGCATTCATTAATAATGATGAACTATAAGAACCTTACAGAGTGCAATTAATATCGGGAGGTACTTTAGTGCATCCATTTGAAGTACTCTAGTGCATCCGTTTGAGGCCCTTTAGTGCATTCGTTTGAGGCCCTTTAGTGCATCCATTTGTATGACCTTGTATATCTGTACGTGTCATCTATTAGCAACCTTTGTAAACCATTGATAGCCATCATTGCTAGTTGTTTTAGACATTTAATGAATTTGACTCTTTCACTGCAAAAGACTCTATGCCATGTGATTTTAAGCATCTCTATTTTTCCACAGTTATATATGTCACAACTCACTATTTCAGGTCATTTCAGGTCATTTCCCGAACTTTGGAAAAACACTATTCATCAAAACACTATTCATCAGTTTACTATTCATCATTTTTGGTGTCAGTTTGACATTCCGAGAAGCATTCAGAAATTTTACTATTCACTAAACACTATTCATTGCCGGAAAAGATTTCATCATTCACGTGCATTACACATTTCATCGTAAATTTAGTTTACGGGTATTCAAATTCGCGTAACCGGATTGCTTTAGGTGCGAATTCATTTCATTAGTGCTAAGAACACTGCATACGGACTGGAGACAGTCTGCATATCATCATAACAGCATTTTCATGTTATACCACTCTTAGGATTTTTAAATTTATATATTTGATACATTTAACGTTTTACGTATAAGTATTTATAATAAACGTTAACACCCGGTTTATACACGACGAATATATCTAAATATTTCCACAATGGTCCCGACATATTTTTATATCCATTTTATCATCATAAAAGTTATTACATTCATTTACCCAGTATTTTAGAATTTTACGTTTTCCAGTTCAGCGTTTTACGCGAATTTAACCCGCGTTTCCAGTTTTAACAACGTTCAAGCAACCCGATGGAACTTACCATTCATTTTTATTTTATTATGGAGTATTTTAAGAAGTTTAGTCATTCTTTCAAGTTTCATATTTTTACGATGCCTGAATTTACGTTTCGCGGTTTAAAACTTTACGTTTTGCGATTAACGGAACCAAAACCGACTCCGTGAACTAGATTACCAAGCTTCCCACACACATTTAAGTAACATGTGCAGCCCCCCCTCATTAGTCTTCACATTGACCATATAATTACAAGTATGCCATTGAAAATACATAAATATCTACCAAAAACACCTAAAACACTTAACAAACATAATTTTAAGAATCAAAACTCATTTTCTCATCTTCCCTACCAAAACCCACGACCCAATATCAATCTCCATGATCAAGTGATCATTTTTCAAAGTACAAAGCATCAAAGTTGTTCATTTCATCATCCTAATCAAGAATCATAACACAAAAACACAAGTAATCCAAGGTTTCTCATCATCTCACCACCTATTATTTCAAAGTGAGTATTCAAAATTATTTTCATGTTTTCATCTAATTAACATATGTACTTCATTGTATTCATGCTTAATTTCATGCACAAACTAGTTATACCACTTTATTTTTGTATACTTTTTTGAACATACAAACCCTAGATTTTGATTTAGGTGTTCCCTTGTTAAATTAACTTGATTACTAGTCATTAGGAACCCATGGCACCCTAAGAAGGTTTATGGTAGGATTAGTATAGATTTGTGGTGTTTGCAAGAGATTTGGTTGAAGTTAAAACTAGTTTTGAACCTTGAAAATGGATTTCTAACAAGTAAATATACCTACTGTCCCATTTTGTTAAATTCTGGAAAATCAGTACATACAAAGGAAACTTTGGCAAAATTTTTAGAAAATACTTTCAAAAACGAATCCGTAGGCGAAAGAACGGATTAAAAAGAGTTTATAACGAAGAAGTTATGATTTTTGCAAGTTTATTGACGAAAAGTATATTTTCTGAAAATACATGCTGTTGGACGTTTTTCGTCGGACAAAAAGAGGCTTTAGACGTAACCCGGAGGAGCCAAGCTTTCCAAAATATATTACTACATACTAAGACGTAACCGTGGATATAAAGAACAAGTAAAACGGACTTATAACGACAAAGATATTCACGTTTGAATATCGGCAAAACTCATTTCATTTTGACAGCTTTTGGAAATATAACGCTAAAACTACGTTGTAACTCTAGATTTTTAGAAATAATACCAAGTACCCAATTTTATAACTAATGTAGTATTAGTTATTACAAGTATATTTTTATCACTATAAGGCGTTATTTCAAGGATTTCAAACCGAGGATTTCAACACTAACATGGAAACATACGATATACATATAAGTATATATATTGCAACTAGTTTTATTTTTTCTAATAGCCATATTTTTCCTAAGTTTTGGAAAATGTATTATTTTCATAACAACAAGTAATTTTCAAAGAGTAGAGTGGTATAGGAACATGTGCATGGACATTCATAACATCATTTCATGATCTAAAGTAGATCGTTCATCATTCATATTAGGTTGCGGCTAGTGTGCGCGCCTTGTTTTTCAGCTCATTACATGTTCATGGTACCATCATATCAGGTGAGTCATAGCCCCTACTCTTTTAATTGTTTTGTAAACTCTTTGGGGGAGAATACATGCTCGTTTTACTTAAACGCATTACTTGCTTTACATGGTTGATTACTCAAACATTTTCAGCTTTACCTATACATATGTTTGATTACCTGCATTTCATTGGTATGTTTGATTACCTGTATTTCATGTGACTGTTTCCTAAACATTATTACTTGTTTATATGACCTCATTGTCATCCTTGTTTATCTGGCGACATTGTCAGTATTGTTTACATGACCTCATTGTCATTACTGTTTACCTGGCGACATTGTCAGACTCATTTACATGACCTCATTGTCAAAGTTGTTTATCTGGCGACATTGTCAGGATTATCATCATTGTTTATCTGGCGACATTGTCAGGATTATCATCATTGTTTATCTGGCGACATTGTCAGCATTGTTTATATAACCTCATTGTGAAAATTGTTTACATAGCGGTTTTGCTACACTTATCTTTGAATTGAGATTCAAGCATTATTTTGTTCACACAAACATATTACATTTGGCAGTGGGTTGTAAACACACAGGTTACAAGTCTCTTATGGCGGGACTTGGAACTGAGTGGATTTACGATGCCTTTGCTGGGAAATCTTCATTTCAATGCATTACATTCTTTTTCACAAGACTCTATGAACTCACCAACCATTGTGTTGACACTTTAGCATGTATTTTCAGGTTTTAACCAATGGCACGCTACAAGAGGTTTTGGCAGGGCAGGGCATGGTCATAGAAGACTCTGATTTATTCATTTGGGGACCGTTTTAAACTATTTTAAGGGCCTACTTCCGCACTACTTTTAACAATGTAAATTCAACATTTTTGATTCAATTATTTTATTCTAAATGATTGAAGTGAAAACATTTTTGTACTTGTGTTGTGATATCAATTGAGTTACACCCCAGCTGCATGTATGCTTCCGCTGGACCCGATTTTGGGGGTGTGACAGATTGGTATCAGAGCTTTGGCTATAGCGAACTGAGTGTTTTTAAAACCTAGACTATAGCTACTTTTACGAAAAACTTAACCCTATGACCATCACGTGCCTGCCTGCCAAGCTGAAGCCTCATTTGTGGTTAGTTGCTAACATAGGTGATGAGATTTATGTCTCATTATCTGATATATATTATATTCATTTATTATAGTTGATTACTATAATTGTCTTTCATATAAGCATGTTCACGTATCATATATGTCACCGCATTATGCTTTTCCTTGCATAGTTTCATCATTTGACCTCGAGTTTGGTCAGCTGCCTTAGTATTTCAGAACGTCTTGGTATTTGTGAAGGACATAATCTTAGTATGACTGAGCTGAGTATTTCAAAATTCATGGAACCTCGGTGGAATATAGACTGGTCATTTATATTCAACCCGGGATAGTGAGATATAGGCTGACCACCTATGTCTGACTCAGAAATGAATTTTGCAACACTGAGAATGGTTATAATAAAATTCTGTCTGGATTGAATCCTTTACTCATTTTCCAAATGTTTCATGCATGTGTGTGTATACCCTCGTTGTCAAAACATTCATACTTTTTATCACTTCGTGGATCACCGTTTGGAAGCATGTCAATTGATCATTTCATCTCATGAACATTCACGTCTATGCATGATACACTTACATCACGGTATTTTCTTTTATTACAATATCATTTTGTCGCAGTTGTCACAGTCTCTTCCCTTCTCACCATCACTATCATTACCTTTCCCCATCCCTATATATATATAAGGAATTAGCTTATACTCTATAGATTCCGATGTCACTCATCACTCACTATTCCCAATATTGATAAGTGGATATTATCAATGACCTCCCTAGGAAAGACTTTCCATACCATATATAAGGAGAATCCCTTGGTACATTAAGATCATTCAAAACTCAACAGAAACCTCAAGATATCATAAAACCATTCGAACCACTATCACTGGCCTGATCGCCAAAATTCTATTATCTGGAAAGTATTGGCTTGACTGAATTACAAGATTCGTTTAGATACGAGTGCTCACAAAACAACACCATAGAGATAAATCCAATCTCCTAACCAAGACTGTAGAACATTCAATTGAACATGGACTCACCAATAGACTTTATTCAAACATATTAGACATTTATACAATTGTGCAGACACACCTACCTGGCTATTTTATCCTCTTCATACTTTCACTTTTACATGGATTTTTCTCCAAACTACAGTTATGCAAAACATATATCTTGTAAGAAATACTTTTCTGATGCACTTATTTTGACAAGCAAATTCCTTTTGGTTAATCTCTACAAAACTATTGGACGTTAAGGAATTTTAAACATCAATCCTTGGCAAACCATACTATTTACCCCAGGTTGAAAATAGTTCTATCTTGCATAACTATTAAATTTTGAAACATCAAGAAAAATGTTACTTAGAAAGCCATTTACTTAAAGTTGTAAATTCATTTATTCAGAGAAGGTTCATGAACAAAACACACAATCTCAAAACAAACTTTGAAAATCAATCACTATATTACATCACTTATACACTTAGGATTTTGTGATTTGATGACATAGAGCTTGGGGAAAATCTTAGTAATGGAGACTAAGCATCGTAAGTGGAGAAAGACTCAATTTATGACATCCTGCGGAGGATCACAACCTTATCCTAATCTATTATTTTCAACAACACCCTTTGACGGACTTAACCTTGTAAGTTCTTCCACAAGATTCATGATACCCATTTCAATTATTCCTAATAGAGGAATTTGATTCACCTCAAACTCCTAGCGATTTCATTAAGATTCCTTTGAAACCACACCACTTATCATCTTCAGACCAATGGTCAGAATTAGAGAACGATTCAAACATAAGGAGACCTGCATTGGGTATGGATTTACCTGCATTGGGTATGGATTTACCTACATTCAACGGGTATGGATTTACCTGCATTGGGTATGGATTTACCTGCATTTATTGGGTATGGTTAACTGCATCGCATGAGTGATTGACTCAATAAATGGTTGGACTAACCAATTACCATAAATCAAATTCAGTTGCAACTATAGTTATCGCACGAGTGTAGAGACTACACCATTTGAGGCACTCTATGGTCGAAGTGCCAACATTCATTGACGGAACGAAATTTGGAAAAGCCCAACTCACTAGTCCAGTAAGTGTTCATGAAATAACCAGAAATTTCCTACAAGTCAAGAATCAGTTACAAGTTCAATAAGTTGTAAACCATTAAAACTTCATGTTGTTAGACAGAGTTATGTTGAAAGTTCTGCCTAGGAAAGGCATGATATCATTCAGAAAACTTGGAAAGTTAAACCCGAGATACACTGAACCATGTAATATTTCAGACAGAGTAGGCCTAGTGGCCGTCAGACTTGAGCCTTGTTAGAGAACAACAAGACTACACAACCATGTATTATCATCTTTTCAGATTAGTCACTCATAATCCCATTTGGAAAGGAATCCAACCGAAAGTCAAACATAAACCTTGCAGGAGAACAAGTAGAAATCATGGACAGTTAGGTCGAACAGTTGAAGCAGAGTCGAATTCCTATCGTGAGAGTCCGCTGGAATTCTCAAATATCATCACTTTTCACCAATATGTTTTCAGAAACCAACATAGACTGAACTTCGGGACGAAGTTCCTTTTAGAGGGGAAGACTGTCACAACTCACTATTTCAGGTCATTTCCCGAACTTTGGAAAAACACTATTCATCAAAACACTATTCATCAGTTTACTATTCATCATTTTTGGTGTCAGTTTGACATTCCGAGAAGCATTCAGAAATTTTACTATTCACTAAACACTATTCATTGCCGGAAAAGATTTCATCATTCACGTGCATTACACATTTCATCGTAAATTTAGTTTACGGGTATTCAAATTCGCGTAACCGGATTGCTTTAGGTGCGAATTCATTTCATTAGTGCTAAGAACACTGCATACGGACTGGAGACAGTCTGCATATCATCATAACAGCATTTTCATGTTATACCACTCTTAGGATTTTTAAATTTATATATTTGATACATTTAACGTTTTACGTATAAGTATTTATAATAAACGTTAACACCCGGTTTATACACGACGAATATATCTAAATATTTCCACAATGGTCCCGACATATTTTTATATCCATTTTATCATCATAAAAGTTATTACATTCATTTACCCAGTATTTTAGAATTTTACGTTTTCCAGTTCAGCGTTTTACGCGAATTTAACCCGCGTTTCCAGTTTTAACAACGTTCAAGCAACCCGATGGAACTTACCATTCATTTTTATTTTATTATGGAGTATTTTAAGAAGTTTAGTCATTCTTTCAAGTTTCATATTTTTACGATGCCTGAATTTACGTTTCGCGGTTTAAAACTTTACGTTTTGCGATTAACGGAACCAAAACCGACTCCGTGAACTAGATTACCAAGCTTCCCACACACATTTAAGTAACATGTGCAGCCCCCCCTCATTAGTTTTCACATTGACCATATAATTACAAGTATGCCATTGAAAATACATAAATATCTACCAAAAACACCTAAAACACTTAACAAACATAATTTTAAGAATCAAAACTCATTTTCTCATCTTCCCTACCAAAACCCACGACCCAATATCAATCTCCATGATCAAGTGATCATTTTTCAAAGTACAAAGCATCAAAGTTGTTCATTTCATCATCCTAATCAAGAATCATAACACAAAAACACAAGTAATCCAAGGTTTCTCATCATCTCACCACCTATTATTTCAAAGTGAGTATTCAAAATTATTTTCATGTTTTCATCTAATTAACATATGTACTTCATTGTATTCATGCTTAATTTCATGCACAAACTAGTTATACCACTTTATTTTTGTATACTTTTTTGAACATACAAACCCTAGATTTTGATTTAGGTGTTCCCTTGTTAAATTAACTTGATTACTAGTCATTAGGAACCCATGGCACCCTAAGAAGGTTTATGGTAGGATTAGTATAGATTTGTGGTGTTTGCAAGAGATTTGGTTGAAGTTAAAACTAGTTTTGAACCTTGAAAATGGATTTCTAACAAGTAAATATACCTACTGTCCCATTTTGTTAAATTCTGGAAAATCAGTACATACAAAGGAAACTTTGGCAAAATTTTTAGAAAATACTTTCAAAAACGAATCCGTAGGCGAAAGAACGGATTAAAAAGAGTTTATAACGAAGAAGTTATGATTTTTGCAAGTTTATTGACGAAAAGTATATTTTCTGAAAATACATGCTGTTGGACGTTTTTCGTCGGACAAAAAGAGGCTTTAGACGTAACCCGGAGGAGCCAAGCTTTCCAAAATATATTACTACATACTAAGACGTAACCGTGGATATAAAGAACAAGTAAAACGGACTTATAACGACAAAGATATTCACGTTTGAATATCGGCAAAACTCATTTCATTTTGACAGCTTTTGGAAATATAACGCTAAAACTACGTTGTAACTCTAGATTTTTAGAAATAATACCAAGTACCCAATTTTATAACTAATGTAGTATTAGTTATTACAAGTATATTTTTATCACTATAAGGCGTTATTTCAAGGATTTCAAACCGAGGATTTCAACACTAACATGGAAACATACGATATACATATAAGTATATATATTGCAACTAGTTTTATTTTTTCTAATAGCCATATTTTTCCTAAGTTTTGGAAAATGTATTATTTTCATAACAACAAGTAATTTTCAAAGAGTAGAGTGGTATAGGAACATGTGCATGGACATTCATAACATCATTTCATGATCTAAAGTAGATCGTTCATCATTCATATTAGGTTGCGGCTAGTGTGCGCGCCTTGTTTTTCAGCTCATTACATGTTCATGGTACCATCATATCAGGTGAGTCATAGCCCCTACTCTTTTAATTGTTTTGTAAACTCTTTGGGGGAGAATACATGCTCGTTTTACTTAAACGCATTACTTGCTTTACATGGTTGATTACTCAAACATTTTCAGCTTTACCTATACATATGTTTGATTACCTGCATTTCATTGGTATGTTTGATTACCTGTATTTCATGTGACTGTTTCCTAAACATTATTACTTGTTTATATGACCTCATTGTCATCCTTGTTTATCTGGCGACATTGTCAGTATTGTTTACATGACCTCATTGTCATTACTGTTTACCTGGCGACATTGTCAGACTCATTTACATGACCTCATTGTCAAAGTTGTTTATCTGGCGACATTGTCAGGATTATCATCATTGTTTATCTGGCGACATTGTCAGGATTATCATCATTGTTTATCTGGCGACATTGTCAGCATTGTTTATATAACCTCATTGTGAAAATTGTTTACATAGCGGTTTTGCTACACTTATCTTTGAATTGAGATTCAAGCATTATTTTGTTCACACAAACATATTACATTTGGCAGTGGGTTGTAAACACACAGGTTACAAGTCTCTTATGGCGGGACTTGGAACTGAGTGGATTTACGATGCCTTTGCTGGGAAATCTTCATTTCAATGCATTACATTCTTTTTCACAAGACTCTATGAACTCACCAACCATTGTGTTGACACTTTAGCATGTATTTTCAGGTTTTAACCAATGGCACGCTACAAGAGGTTTTGGCAGGGCAGGGCATGGTCATAGAAGACTCTGATTTATTCATTTGGGGACCGTTTTAAACTATTTTAAGGGCCTACTTCCGCACTACTTTTAACAATGTAAATTCAACATTTTTGATTCAATTATTTTATTCTAAATGATTGAAGTGAAAACATTTTTGTACTTGTGTTGTGATATCAATTGAGTTACACCCCAGCTGCATGTATGCTTCCGCTGGACCCGATTTTGGGGGTGTGACAATATAAAACTTTTGTTTCTTGCCAATATTTTAGGTACCCAAATAAACCCTTTGTTAGACAACCATAGCATCTATCCATCTGATCTACAATGAAATGGCTATGGATTGAGGTACTATCTTTTATCAGCTTTCGCCTTTATTTTCTTGGGCAAAATGGGTCGGTTGGGTAACGAGTGATGTTTTTATAGCTGTTATTATAATGTCGGGCTAAACGGGGTAGTTTTTAATGCGGGCCATAATGTTTTTATAGCTGTTATTGACAGAATCCTTGAAGTCTTTAGGGTTATGGTTATTTAAATAGTTTAAATCAGGCAAAAAAAAAATACTTGACACACTCCTTGATCTATGTGTTGTATTTTTGTGGTGTATCAAATTGAAAGTATGTTTTTGTTCTACCTCGTCAATCATTTTAAGCATATTGCTCTTTCTGTGCTGTGAACAGGTCATGGACCGTTGAATTCGTTCAGAACTCCACCTTTAGTCCTCCAAGACCAAGTTATTTGAATGGATTAGGAGGAATGCGCAGGGTTTGCTCTCTTGAATTCAGACCAAACTTAATGGATAGCTTAGATGACCCTCTTTTAAGTTCCACAGGAGTTCCAGTTCCGTCAGAGAGCCTTGCTTTTCCTCAATCAACCATCTATAATTGGAATTGCAGTCATTTTTCAAAACCGCTTCTTACTGGAACTAATGCGCTGGTAAAGTTGCTCTTCAGCATACAACCAAGTGCCAACATTCGTGTGAGCTAACATACACTTTTTAATATAACTTTGACTATCTTCACCTGACTCTGTATTAATCATCGTGTCCTTTATTTTCAGCTGGTAGCAATCTTCATAATCCAATTGCTCAATGTGATACAAAGTCTGAGCTGGTAGCAATCTTCATAATCTTCATACTCCGACAAGCTTAGCCCGTGCAATTGTTTGATGGGTGTTTGGCAATGCGTACTAAAAGTGATTATCTAATTATTGTATTTTCAAGTTTCGAATAATTAGTTTCTTTAGTTTTTTTCTGGTGTTTGTGTATACTAAAACTGATAATGATTAATACACGCATGAATCAAAAGCAATGTTAAACTTTGTTGGATTATTCCTTTATTTATTTATTTAACCGCAAAACACATAGTAATTATAAATTCTATAAAGATAAATAAATAATAGTAATAAATCCATTAATTGAATAAATGAGTTGGCGTATGATTACTTGGGTCATTTATAATCAGTTTAAGCAGCAACAATTATCCAACAACAAACAATGTAACAAATAAAAACGAAAAGATTAAAAGTTACAAAATAGGCCCCTGGACAAAAGGAAGGGAAGGGGGAAACACACCCTATAAAATAAAGGAAGTTACAATCAGGTCCCTTGAGTTAGAGAAAAAAAAAGGAGGGGAAGGGGAGGGGTGATTTGTACACTTTTCTCATTTTTCTGCCAAAGTCGACTTTTTTAATGACATATATATATATATATATATATATATATATATATATATATATATATATATAGGGAAGGGATCAAATAAGAAGAATAATTAAAATAAGAAGGGTAAGAAGTAATTCTAGCCACACATTTCAAATTAGGAGAGAAATTTTGAAGGAAGATGCATCCATTTTTGTAGGTGCATCTGAAATGTGTGGTTGTGGTTACTTCTTATCATTCCTATTTTAATTATTCTTCTTATTTGATCCTAACTCTCTCTCTCTCTCTCTCTATATATATATATATATATATATATATATATATATATATATATATATATATATATATATATGTCGATCAAAAATATGTTTATCTCGTTTAAGTTCATACGAAGCTTTAAAATGTTTATCTCTTTGTTGTTTCGTTATTGGAAGAATTATATCGAGAGCGTATTTGTTTGATTGGGTTGTCTCGATGAGATTTATATCAAAAATGTGTTTGATCAGTTGTGTTGTTTCTAATATAGTAAAATAAGTCTTAAAACTTGAATTAACACTTTTAGCTTAAACTTTGATTATTTTTCACATTAAACCCTATACTTTGCCAAGTTGACATATAAAACCCTAAACTATTATAATCATTTTGAGCATTTTAACTAAATTAAATGTTAATTATAATCATAAATGGTTAATGTTGCTAATTCGAGAAAATTACTAATTCGGGAAACTTACTAAATATGGAAACATACTATTTCGGGAAACCTACTAAAAATAGAAAGTTACTTGAAATGGTTAAAGTTACTTAAAGTGGAAACTTACTAAAAATGGAAAGTTACTATAAATAGAAAGAAACCTAAAATGAGTAATCCAAATTAAAATGAGCTTATGAATAATAAGACGATCATTAGTTCGTGTAAATTCGCTGAAGAAGGAGCGACTTCCTATTCTTATGTTATGGTTTCGTTGGCGGTTTAAGGTATAGATATTCTGACCTTCCTTATAAGGATTCTCATGACTCTTGATCCTTGATTATGATCCTTTGAGCCTTTGATATGATTCTTTGATGCTTGGTATTCTTATTCATTTGATATTCATTCATTATGATTCATATGATATGACACTTGATGTAATCCGTTTGTTACCCTTTGTGACATCAGTATTCGAATCCCTTGATACTTTGAAAGTTGATTTGATATTGAATTGAAAATCTTTCTTGATTATATCATGAAAATGTTTTGAGAAAAACTATTTTAAAATGATGTTTATGAGCACGATGCGATACAACTTTTATATGGAGTTTTACTAACTTTTATGAAAACTACTTTTAAAGACTATCTTTATGAAAACCGTTACTAAATATCACTTTTATGAAAGCCATTATTAAAAGATTACTTTTAAATGAACATATGATATACACCTTTGAATTGAACCTTTGCCATGAACCTTTGCTATGAACCTTTGAACCATTTGATTATGAACCTTTGATTGTGAACCTTTGATGGTGAACCTTTGATTACGAACTTTTGATTGTAAACCTTTGATTATGAACCTTTGATATTCTGATGACTAAGACATTTTGCCAAACTTTTGACCTTGCCTTTGACCCTTCAACTTGATACCCGAGCCATTTTCCTAGCCATGAAGGTAACATGGCCATGTCATTGATGCACCTATGACATGACTCTAGGGTGGTTGAGTGATGTTCCACCCCGTCCCTTTTTGTGATATTATGCGTGCTTTATATTTGCTATGGCCACTATGATTTGTACAAGGGCGTATGGATGCATCCTAGATTTGTTTTGTATTTGAATGATATGATATGATACATTTGGTTTGGTGAGTGATGTTGGGTGCAATCCACGTCCTTCACATTTTGGGAGCTAGCTACTCCATTGGTTACTTGAGGACTCCCCTCCTATTACATTTGGTATTCTGAGGTTCCCCCTCCGAATACATTGGTTATGAAGATATGATATGGTTTGATTTGTTTGGGCTCGTGGTGGATTAATGTTTTTCTCTTACACTATCCTATACCTTTGTTTATACCTTATGTTTGTCCCAATGTACTATACCTTGTTATCCCTTTGATTCTTCAGTTGACTCATAATATTTGTTCAGTTGACCGTTGATCTCTTATGCATTTGACAGATGATACTCTTTTCAGCAGGAGCTTATGATTTCCTTTTCTTATACTTATTTACGTTTCGATTATCAGTTTTGTTATATATCTGTTCACTGGGCTTTTTAAGCTCAGCCGCATTTCTTTTCTAGCGGCAGGTTATATGTTGGAAGCTGGGTTTTGGGTGAAGAGTGCATAGGAGAGTTAGTGGACTACCTTGATGATTAGAAGCCCATTTGCTTTTGGATTGGACTTAGAATTTTGATTCAGTTAGATTCGTTTGGATTTGTATTTCTTTTTATATAAAGCTAGCATTTCCTTTGTATCCTTAGAATACCTTTGTAACGTTATGTTTATAAGTCTTCCGTTTGCCTTTGTATGTTCTAATTTGGCACCATAATGTGACATTTTGACCCTTGTCGGGTTGGGGTGTTACAATTATGGTATCAGAGCCTAGGTTACGACTTGTAGCACATAAGTTATCACCTGTGAGGATTTGGACCCTTAGGTTTGCACTTTAGAAGCTTTTGGAATAACCTTGGAAGGATTTGCTTTAGGTTCTCCCCTTAAGAACTTTAGTATGACCGGTGAGGATTGGGTAGATTATATAATAAGAAGTTGTTTAGTCATCTTGCTTCTGCATCAATCTGATTTATGCATCTGCTTTAGTTAAGCCTTTATAAGATCATTCATTCCGGAGTTTTAGAAGACTTATCAGGATATGCAACATAAGTTTAGAATTCGTTGAGACTTTTGTAGGATACTCATAAGTATAGCATGCATGGTTTATGTGTATGGTTTGAATTAAGAAGAAGAAAAACTAGAGAGAGAAAGTGAGTTGGGAGCCTTTTCTAGAGATAGAAACAAGATGAATATTAGATTCAAGTGAAAGGTCCAACCCTCTCCCTTGGGTGGGAGAGGGTATATATAGTTACACATAATATTGCCCCATGAAACAGGCTGTGAAGTGAGCTGACAGTGGGAAAGACCGACCCACTCCACGAATACTAATTTAACTACTATTATACTACTAGGATAAATACTACGAGCTACTAAATGCTAACCAATACTCGGGGTGACCGAGTCTTTTCATATGAATATTTGTATTCCTAACAATCTCCCCCTAAGGGAGGTCACCCCGGAAATTATACATTGAATTCTAGCATTCTAATCTTTGACGATAACTTTGTAGCTCGTAGCCTCTGATTCTTCATTGTCTTTAATCTTTGTGCATTCAGCAGTGGACTTTTGATGACTTGTTTTATGTATTGGATGATCTTTGACGTTTCTTTGAGTGTATCATCCAAATGAGTATCTCCAAGTCATCTTTGTGTAGTAACATCTCCATGTGACGTGGACATCTTTGTATAGGCATGCTCACACTTTTCTGGATCATGATCTTCAGCATCAGAGTTGCAGAAGCATAGAAGAAGGCCTTACAATGATCATGATTTCTTTGATTATGTTGATGAAGTGTGAGCATGGGGTAATGGATCAGCATCTTTGAATCGTTGGTAGCTGCCTTTTGCCAACTTCTTAGTCTGTAGTGGTTAAACGCCTTTCCAACATGCTCATACAACTTTGTTGGGAATTATATTAGAGTTGATAAGACAAAACATGTGAAAGATGAAGGACTGAAGATGACAAAGAATGAAACTTCAAATACAAGAAAAGATTACAGGAGATCTTTTATATTGTTAGGAAATATACTTTGTAGCCCTAATCCTCTAGTATATAAAGAGGATATAGGGCGTAGGTTTTTAAGTATTAATGTGTGTCACAATGTAAAACCAGGAAACGTATGTGTGTAAACCTAGGCGTACGTTTTGTGTTAGACGCCTAGTTTTTGTGTTTTGTATAAGCCCCAAGGATCTTTATGATTCCTGTTAGGATGTAACCGTGCTACACTTGATCACGTAGCATTGGGGCTATTGGTATTGTTAGTGTTAGGAGATGATGACGAAGAAACCTTGTAGCTATAATAATGATGTTTTGTTTATTCCGCTGCGTATCGTGTTCTAATCATTATTGTTGTGTAATCCCTAGATGAGGTCTAACCAACCTCGAGCTAAAACGATCTTAACAATCTTTGTTGAGTGTATCTTCATAGTTGTGTAGATCAGGTTACTCCTTTTAGATGTAGGTATGAGCATGTGGAAACAAGAGTGATGGTGGTAATAAAGATAAGGGTGGTAAGTTAAGCTGCATGAAAATTGGTTAGTAATAAACATACTAGTACTTATAGGATCAGATTTCGAGATTGTTAACAGTATAGTGTGAAAACTTTCTCTAATCCTTGCCTAGGCCGTTCCTGAATCGGATACCCCCGAGAGGGCTTACGAGATCTATCGAAGTACATCAACGATTCAGGTGAGTCACTGGAGTTCACCCCACGACTGTAGACCGTTTGTAATCACCACACACACTAAGCGTAACCCACGAGAGATTACCAAAGTGACCTACTGTCAGGGCTGTTTGATGTTGACCCTGGCAGGAGTTTCCATCAATCACTGAGAATTACAATTATAAACTCTCTCATAAATGTTCTGGCAGATTGCTAAGATCTGCGTAGGACTCATAAGATTACAACTGGTGTCCTTAATGTTGGACCACCAGTGTAAAAGTAACAAGTGTTCCTATGAGATCTTATGATGTATCTCGTGGCTCTAGACTCGATAAGAGCATTATTTGGTCGTCGAAGACTGGAGCGGTGTCTCCTGTTTCAATATCAACATAGCTCGTAATGAGCGGTCGATAGATTATGTAGGGTTCCCCGTGAGAATGAAACAAGCTCTTTTGAGAGAACTTGAGTGGCTAGAAGGTTTAGTGCAGTGCGTCACTGAGTCCATGACGTCTTGTCTTCAATACCAGTGTTACCTTAGTAACCACCAGTAGCATATGAATTGAACCCGGTTTCTGCCCTAAGGTTGAATAATGGGAGGGCTATTTCTTTTCACCTTTTCTTATTTCATTTCTTTTTAATTCTTCAACCCCTTCTTTCCCGTTTCTCATATATCTCCTTTTTCATAATCAAACCTAAGGACTTTCTAATACTATCTACTTGGTATTGTCCTTGGGTAGATCCCTCCGGCTCTGGCGGATCATTGGACGGTTTTCCTTACCTTAGCCACCTTATACCTTCATGACTATTCTATGTTGCCGTTAACCAAATCTTTGAAAATTCTCTCAAAGTGTTTATGATTGAGAAACACATTTTGCTAACACTTTGAGAGTTTTATAATTTTTAAATGCTCCCCCTTAACATGTGCTCATATGTTTTAATTTATAAATTTGCACATGTCGGGGTGAGTTGCACTTTTGAATTGATCCACCTTCAGTGAACCTAAACAGGCATTCGAGACACGCTTACATCACTAGTTAGACTAGCTTGAAGTTTTTACCCGGCCTGATCGAGTACACAAAAGGTTTCTCGAAACGGTACAATCTACTCAGAAAAGTCCTTTCGATTCATGACCGTTTTCGTCAATTCATTGGTTAAGTCTGAGTCACGCTCATGTGAGATGCCAAATCCATTAAGTCACCACTTGCTCCCCCTTAATATGTGCATTGGTATACCAAAGAGTTTAACACATATGGGAGAGCTTACTTTTAAGTCCAAAAATCACATTTTATCTGATTTCATATTTAAATCACATTCTCTCCCCCGATCAAAAATTTTAAATCATTTGAGATTTTGTGATCCCAATTGATTTAAATAAGTTTAGAAACATGGGAGAAAATGTGGTCAGATTTTAATATGTACTGATTCTGGAACGTACTGATCACTGCTGCTGATGCACAAAGATTCAAAAGGTGTCAGAAATTTTGAACGAATACTCTCCCCCCTCAATTAATGACCCATTTTCTATTTAAAGAGCTGTAGTCATTAACTTGAGCGTCAAGTATTTGTGAAAATTTAAGTCCAATTTCCACCTTGTGAACCACAAAAAACTCTCTTGAAGAATCATAGATGAGAGAGATTTTGTGATGTAAGAAGACTTCTCTTCTTATACAAGAAATGATGCACTGAAACGTACATCATTTCGAAGAAACATAGATATAAAGTAATCCATGCCCCGGGTGAACTTCACCCAGTGAGAGGAACATCTGTCTTTTTGGTGACATGCATTCCCCATGGATAAGAGCGGGTTCTATCTGAGGTAATAGCAAGCCATTAAGACATGTTTTAACCATTTATTAGAACTTCTGCTCGATCTTCATTTAAAGTCCCATGCCATTATTGAATGACATTTCTAGGACCGTTAATGTTATCGATAAATAGAAGACATGCCTAAAGAGGAACTATTTTTGGTATTTTTATGTTTTTCAGATTTTTATGGTTTTTGTAGGTTTTATATTTTTCTATTTTCTTTTTGGTTTTATAAAATATATACAAGGATATGTGAAGCGAATCCATTACTCCTCATTCTCTTCCTGAAGAATTTTGAGTGATTCTGGCGAAAGACTCTTCATTTCAAGTCGCGAGAGTATAAATTGAAACTTTTCTCTCGGAAGTGCCATAGTAAAGATATCTGCCAGCTGAAACTCTGTCCTCATGAAGTAAAGTTCTACTACCCCTTTACCACTTGTTCCCTGATGAAATGATATCGGATATTGATGTGCTTCGATTGAGAGTGCTGGACATTGATGCAGCAAAGAGCAATGGAACTTTTGCAGACAAAGTACAACGGAATCTTGTTGTTTGCAAAGCCATAATCTGAGAGTTGGGATCTTATCCATAGGATTTGAGCACAACATGCAGACATGGTGATGTAATCCGCCTCTGTAGAAGATATGGATGTACTCATTTGCCTCTTTGAAGGCCAACTCACAAGTTATTATCCAAGAAATCAAGCACCACCCGATGTACTTCGACGAGTATCATGCCACCCTGCATGGTCAACATCTTATTTCCGAGTAAATAACGTAGGATCAACAACACCTTTGGAGAATCTGTTTGCCAGAGGAAGCTTTAGCAACGTGCCGTACCATGCCCTTAGGCTCCTGCTTTAGGCCGTGGAGAGCCTTTTTCAGACTGTAGACATGGGTAGGATGATCAGGATCCACATATCCATCTGGTTGACTGACATAAACAAATTCTTTCAGCTCGCCATTAAGAAATGCAGTTTTCACATCCATTTGGTAGACCGTCATTTTCTGATTTGCAGTAGTGGCGAGAAATATTCTGATAGCCTCTATACAAGCAACCGGTGAGAATGATTCCTCAAGATCAATGCCTTCTTCTTGACTAAATCCCTTAGCAACAAGCCTTGCCTTATTTTTCAGAGCGTCACCATGCTCATCAAGTTTCACTTTGAGGATCCACTTAAGAGCTATAATCATTGCACAGTCTGGTGGTGGTACCACTTCCCATACTTCAAGTTGATTGAACTCGTGTATTTCTTCTTGCATTGCATTAAGCCAACAATCTTTTGATGTAGCAGTCTTGAAATCTTTGGGTTCGACTTTGGATGTATGGAAGAATTGTCTACTGCAGTGCTTTGATGTACGGAAGGAGATTGAAGATTCGATGATGAAAATGACTGACTTGCAGATGGTGCATCTTTGATCAATTGAGACAGAAATAGATGGACCATTTGAATTGTTCGAAACAGGAGCTACAACAACTGGTGGTACAGGAGTGTGAACAGTTGGTGGCTCAAAGTATTCATCATATATCTGATCAAACAAACTCTTCAAATCCTCACTTGTAGGAGGTACATAAAGTACTGCAGGCGTGGAATACTGTACAAGACCTGAACTGATTGGTTCAGGAGACAAAAGTTTAGATGCGGGTCCTGAACTGATGTGTACAGGAGCCGTTTGCTCATTCAGCTCATCGAATGTCAAGTGAATGGTTTCCATAATTTTTCAGGTTCGTTTGTTGTAGATTTGGTATCCCTGGTGATCTGGTGCATACCCAACGAAGAATCCAATGTCTGCTTTAGCTTTAAGTTTTCCCATATCTTGACTGTCAGTTGTCGGATATCATGGACCACCGAACATTTGAAGAAAAGAAAGATCTGGTTTCATGCCAATTATCACCTCATCTGAAGTTTTGTTGTGGAGAGTATGTGTCAAGTATCACCTCATCTGAGGAGTGCGTGGAACACTTTTCTGGAGAGTGATGCTAATACTTTCATAATATTGAATGAGTTGTTTGTTAACAAACTCAGTTCCATTACCGGTGAGGATGATTCTTACGGTTTTGTTGAGTCTCGCAATTGTTTGATCAGTTTGATGATAACCTCTGGAGTTTCATCCTTGGTTCTCTAAAACTTCACCCATGTAGACCGATAGTAGTCATCAACGATAACTAGAGCGTAATACTTCCCATTTATACTCTGCACTCTCATTGGTCTGCATAGATTCATGTGAAGGGTGTGAAGAACTTCCATGATGGTGTTGACAGTTTTGGGTTTGTGGGTATGCTTCTTGCTTTTGCCCAGTTGACAAGCCAAACAACGATGATCCTTGTCGAACTTTAATCTGGTAAGACATCGTACAGAATCCTTGCGAGCAAGATCATTGATGGTACCAAAGTTCAAGTGATTTAAACGTCGGTGTCATAGCCGCGATTTGTTCTTTGAGGCCTTAGACAGCAAGCAAATAGGAGAGGACCGCATCATGTCTTTAAATAGTGATGGTGTACAAGTTAGTGCCACGACTACCTTTAAGAAGATCAACACCATCCAATTCTCTGACACAGCAAGTGTGTTTTCTGAAAGCAACTTCGAGATTGGAATCACAAAATTGACTAACAGAAAACAAATTGTGACCAAGTCCTTCCACGTAGTATACCATGAAAATTTACACTGTTACCAAAGACATAATCTCCATAACCCATAATTGCCCAAAAATGGTCGTTCCCAAATCTAACTGTCCCGATAAACTTATTCACAAAATTCTTGAGCCGAGAGCGATCCCCGGTCATATGTTATGAGCAGCCTGAGTCCAAATGTAAAAGGACGATTTGTACGACCTGCATTTGAAAACAGACGAAGCAAGAGAGTTTGGAGTGCCGGATCCCCAATTTAAGTTAGGTTCCAGTTGGTTAGTGCAAACAAATTCTGGAGCAACTGAGACCTTAGGTGCATTCGTGTCAATGGTGGAAATTTCACTAGTAGATCCAATGGACCTAGTTAAAGGGCATTGGGCCTCTAAAGGGAAAGTTCTACCAGTTGGCTCCCATTTCATAATAGGCACTACTTTAGAGTTAGTTATCCTAGTTAAAGGGCACTGTTCTCCTAAAGTAAATTTCCTTCCAGTGGGCTTCCATTGATAACCAACATTGGCAAACAGTTTTCCTGTTGCTTTCCAAATTTGCTTAGTTTGTTTAGCTCTCCAAAATTTCTTAACTGGGGTTTGTTGGACGACTTCAAAAATTTCTCAACACATTTATCATGATTACCCGAAATTAAGCATTCATTACATGTTTTGCAAAGTGAATTAGGGTTTGAATTGTGATTCTTTTTGCTTAAATCAGACATATTATTCCTCATGTGGTCTTCTACTTTTTCTTAGAAACACTTTTAGCTGGTGAAGTCTTATCATTTTTTACATTTCTCCTAGTTTTTGACTTTCTAGCTGTAGTGTCGCTATTAACTCCTATAGAAGGACTGATGAGAACCTTAGTCTTTTTCACTTCCAGTTGCTGAACATGTTTTGATGTGTTAGGATCTAAAGTTTCTAAGGGTGTCTCAAAGGTTACATGCTTGTTCTTAGTCATTGAGGATGATGCAATAAACCTATCTCGCTTGTTATCAGTCTTAGGACATGTGCCAATGACGTATTCTAAGAGTTCCTGAGATCGCTTAGTGTACATGCAAGCATAAGCAACAACACTATCAAGAGGTTTCTCTATTTTATCATCTTCTACGATCTCACGAAGAGAATCTAGGCTATCCTTAAGATACGTAAAATACGCATAGTGAGCAGACCTATTGTTCCTAAGAGAAAGTGGGATATGAATAGCATCAACATCATATTTTCTAACAAAAGAAACCTTTGGAACATTTATGTCACCAATGATGACTGGCATTTTACCTTTCACCTTCGTCTTTAGATTTTCAATTTCATTAAGCAAAGAAGTTATCTTTCCATTGGTTTTCTCACGTGTAATTTTGATCGAATCGTATAACTCTTTGTAACGTTGTTTAGTATTGGAATTTTCAGCTTGAAACCACTCAATATCACGATGTAATTTATTAATGGTATCTTGATAGTGAAAATTCTGAAAATCTAACGACGATGGTTTATTGGTGTCAGTCACAACATACTTGGTTGACTTTAATTGGGCAATTTGAGCCCTCAGTTTCTGAATCGTGTTAGTGTGAGCTTGAATATTTTCATCATGTTTGGATAATTCAAAATATGTATCAAATTCAGGAGCATCCGAAGATGTCTTGGCATTTGAGGTTTCAATCATTTCTTTTAATTGTTGATACTTTAATTGCAAGTTAAGATTATCAACCTCTAGTTTTGACAAATGCCTGACCATGTTATCATGGTCATCGATTTGAATTTTTTCACGCAATTTAACATCCTCCCCCTCAAGCTCAACAACACGATTCTGGAAAACATTCAATGCAACAGACATTTCATGAAATTGGCAGACAGATAAAGCAGATTTAGTAGCGGTATAAAACACATCCTGTGCAACACAATTAGCTATCAAATTCTCATTCATGATGAGAACATTTTTCCTCTCAATTTCACTGTGTTTAAGATCAATAGCCAGTTGTTTTCCCTCATTTTCCACAGGTTGATACACTTCTTTCATATCAGCCACATCTTTGTTTAGGGTTTTTTGAAGTCCCTCAAAATGTTCTTTGAGAAGCTTAAAGAATGGCATAACCTCTGTTAAATAGCATCGTTTTGTTTGTTCAAAGCCCCTTTCCCCTTCAGTAATACCCGTTGGCGTAATTCTCTTTTTACATGTTTTATCAAAATCAGCGAATAATTGACCAAGAACATATAGAGCAATTAGAGTATTATTTTGCATGGGGAGAGTTAAAGGAACAAGATGCATGGGTGTGTTATTTGGGTATAACGTTGGGTCAGCTATCTTAAACATGGTACGGGTTTCTCCCACAACTCTTTCTGCTTGCATTTTTTCCAAGTCAAAGTTCCAATATACTTGCTTTGGAGATAACCTTTTTTGTGGGACAAAAACTGCTATTCTGTTATCTTCAGAGTAATCATAATTGTACAGGATTTTGTTTGCAATGCATAGGGGGTCCTTTAATTTTTCTGCCAATTTTACTCTAGTTTCATCTTCTATCTCATTAGACTCATCAAATGATGTCACATCAGGAGGGGCATGATCAGGCTCAAGCATAACGTTAGCATCATATAAAGCAGGTTGGGCAGTTCTAATGCTCCTAAGGAAATTCGATTTAGGGTTGCCTACATTCTTCTCACTATGTTCATCACACAACTTTCTATGACTATGAATCATTTGAGCAGTTTGAATGGTTTGGTTTTGCGTGTACAACTTGTTTTCAAGTTTATTCTTCAACGTTTTAAGTCTGGAAAAATCATCTAAGAGTTTTGTTTCCTTTTCTTTGAAATCATTTTTTAGAGTTTTTACACTCTCTTGAATTTCCTATTTTTGTTAACAGACTGATCAAGTTTTCTTTTTAAAGAAAACAACTCCTTTTTTAATTTTTTCTTCTTTTTGGTTACGTTCAGATATGAGTACACGCATTTGCAAATCCATTTTCTGCTCACGGTCGGTTAGTTCGAATTTTGCACGTTGTTCATATATGGTCACCTGATCCTTAAGGATGTTAAGTCTAGTGGTCAAGGTGTCATCAGGAATATAAATAGTGTGCTCATGCAAATCACAATCATTATCAATAACAGAAGATGCACTACTTGGTACAACAGACGCGTCGTTGTGTTTCACATATTGTTCATATGGGGTAACATTACTATTTCCCATATCAGCAGTATCTAATTTAACAGCGTTTGTTTGTTGTACTTCGTTAGGAATCTTTTGTTTATGCAACACAGTATCACCATTTAAAATAGGAGATGCACTACTAAATACAACCGACTTTTCGTTGTGTTTAACAGTATCTGAACCAACAACGTTTGTCTGTTGTACTTTGTTGGGAATCTTATGTTTATTGACCATGTCATACAGTTTGAGTACCTTAGCACATGACACATGTTCTTTTACCGTTCTGATATAAGCATCCACATCATGTGTAACAAGAGTCATTGAACTGTCGATAGTGTCAAGCTCATCAGTCTCTGATCCTCTGCCATCGGTGACAGTTGACCCAACATCCGAATCTTTACCCGAATCCACAATACCATCACTTGATTACACCTGACATGCCTTCACCTTATCTTCATACTTAAGTTTTTGTTGTGCTCTTTCTGTTAGCATCGTATTTTATTTATAAAAAGTGTCGGTCATTAACGTATTGTTATAGGTTGCTTTAGAATATCACTATGATAAAGTTTAGGCTTAGTATTCATGTTTTGTAAAAGTCTAAGGGCCATTAGTGTAATAATGTATAAGATAGATGATGCCCTAGACTTCATGTATAAATACTCTTGTAAACCTCATTTGAGAGGTTGGTTCTCTTAGTAGTATCAAGGTTACAGTTTTCACACACTAGGAGTTCACACTCTCTCTCTACTTACTTTCTCTCTCTAGGTTTATGCAAGATTCATAAGTGATTTAGGTTGTTCTATTGTCCTACAATTGGTATCAATCGCCTAGGGATAATATAGGTTGTTTTAGGTTTGATTTGGTAGAAAAAAATTGGTATAAAAGTGATTTTTGTGATTTAGGTTACTGTTCATCGCCAAATTTTCGAGTTAGAAATTTTTTTTTCGAGTTAGGAAAGTTTTCTGCGAGTTACGAAATACTTGGCGAGTTAGAAATTTGTTATCGTGTTTGGGTATTTCTGTCTAGCGAGTTAGGGTCAATTTCTTGCGAGTTTGAAGTTTCTGTCGAGTTTGAGTTTGATTTTTACCGAGTTTGGTTTTTTTTACCGAGTTTGGGTTTAGTTTGAATCTTATCGAGTTAGGATTTAAGACATACCGAGTTTGGAATTTTGTTTGGCGAGTTAGCCTTTTTGCCTTATCGTTCATCGAGTAAGGATATTTGTGGCTACTTACGAAGCGAAACTCTGCCCAAATTTTCTTAACCTTACCGAGTTTGATAACTTTACCGAGTTTAAGACCTTATCGAGTTTGAGAACTTATCGAGTTTGAGAACTTACCGAGTTTGACTACCTTCAGCACTTACCGAGTTTGACAAAATTTTAAGACATACCGAGTTTGAAGTTTTAAGACATATCGAGTTAGACAGTTTACAGACTTACCGAGTTAGACAATCACAAACCTTACCGAGTTACAAAAAAAAAAAAAAAAAAAAAAGTTTTTTGGCGGGAAAATTTGAGTAAAATTTATTTTTTACACGAGACTAAACGTTCAATTTTTACGTGAGATTCAAAGTTTGGTATAACGTTGAAAATTTCGGCCGAAAATTCAAATTTTTAGGCCAAAATTCAAATTTTTTCGGTAAAATTTGGCGTCAAAATTTCTAAAACTCAAAATTTTCGAGTAACCTTAGAATTGTATTTCTTTGTGATTTTCAAATTTTGAGAAAGAAAATTTTCATACTCAATTTTTTGCGGGAAATTACGTAATCACTGAGATCAACCGAGAACGAACTTTCATCTTCACCAAACCATCTAATCTTCAATAACAACCTTTGTTATCTTTCAAAAGATCCTAAGAACAACTTTTCACTTAGAAGTCAATCCATGGCAACACAACAAGATATTCATGCTGCCGGTGCCAAAAACCGACCTCCCATGCTGTCAAAGGGTGGATACTCACAGTGGGCTAGTCGTATGATGCGCCATCTTAAGAGCAAACAAAATGGAAAATATCTTATCAAATCCATTGTGGATGGACCCTTCAAACCAATACAAGTACTAGACCCTGGAGATCCAAATGGAACCCCACCAATGCAACCTTTCTACAGAGACCAGAATGAGACTGAATACACTGCAGAAGACAGAAAATAGATTGAAGCTGATGATCAGGCATTTCATTACGTCGTTCTTGGTTTACCTGAAACCATTTATGCTACTGTTGATAGTGAAGTAAGTGCTCATGCAGTCTGGGAAAGAGTCAAGAGGTTAATGTATGGGACAAACATCGGGAAACAGGAAATGGAAACACAATTGCTTAAGGAACTTCGCAAGTTTACTTCAATTCCTGGTGAATCCATAGAGTTGTACTACCACAGGTTCTGTAAGATCATGAATGATTTATCGAGACACAACCTCAGCCAGACAAATATTGCGAACAACACCAATTTTCTGAATGAGTTACAACCAGAGTGGGGAAGATACGTCACTATTGTTTATCAGACAAAGAATTTGCATGAAGTGACTTATGATTAGTTGTACGACTTCTTGAAGAAAAATCAAGCTGAGGCTGATGAAGTAAGGGCTGAGTTACTCGCTAAAAAGCATGATCCTCTAGCATTAATGGCTAATACACCAACACCCTTATCAGTGAACACACAACAACCATCATCATATTCCACTCACAACTACATGCAACCATCCTACATTCAACAACCAACACCTGTCTACCAACAACAATTCTACCCACAGCAGCAACATGCTATTCCACAACAGCAATACCCACAATTCCAGGAACTGGAATTCACTGACAATGATGAAGCTAATGCAGCATTGACACAAGCGTTTGCTTTTCTGACAAAGGCATTCCAAGGACGTTATTCTACACCAACAAATAACAACCAAAGGATTTCATCGAACACTCGCAACAAGCAGATTGCTCAGCCGAGTTTCAATATGGGCAATGGAGGCCAAATGGTTGGAGTTTATGGGAATCAGCAGGGATAGGCTACTGGATTTCATATGGGTAATCAGAATATACAGAATGCAGGTCAATATGCAGGGAATCAGAATGCAGGTCAGTATGCAGGGAATCAGTATGGTCAGTATGCAGGGAATCATAGGGGTCAGAATGTTGGTGATCAGGCAATGGGTAATCAGAATAGGAATGTTGCAGCTCCAGTTGTTGGGAATATGTGTAATGTGAATCAGGGTAATCCGGTAAAGTGTTTCAACTGTCAGGGTGTAGGTCATATGGCAAGGAACTGTCCTACTAAGCCGAAGAAGAAAGATCTAGAGTATTTGCAGAAAGCAGTGCTGTTGGCACAAAAGGAAAAGGCAGGTTTCAGTTGAATGCAGAGGAAAATGATTTTATGGCTCTTATGGATGACATGGAAGAACAAGAGGATATCGATGCGAACTGCATATTCATGGAGAATCTTCAGGAAGCTAAGTATGACACGGATTCTGACACACTTCCTGTTTATGACACCAATGCACCATCAGAGGTATCAAACTTCAACACATGTCACAATAATTATATATTTGATATGTCTCCTCATGAGGAACAACATTCTGAGAAGCTAGCACCCAATTATGATACATACCTGGACACGCCAAGTAGTAGCAATACTCCTTCAGCAACTCCAGATGTGGATCATAATGGAGGCTTCGTTTCACAACATGCTGAGAATGATGAGGAAACACGTGCTTTATTTGAATCATTATTAAATAATTGTGGTATTGAAATCGAGAAAGTGAAAAAGGTCAATCGCGATGTTAAGGCCGCGAATGAGAAATTGACTACTGAGCTTGAGAGATACAAGGAAAATGCAAAAAGTTTTCAAATTAACAAAGAACGCGAGTCCGAACTTGAAATTGGTTTTAAGAAGTTACTTGTTAAAGATAGGGAATGGAAAAACAAGTTTGCTAATCTTGAAATAAGTTCAACAAAAACCATTAACTCTTTAAAACAAGAAATTTCTGAGTTAACAAACCAACTTTCAAAACAAAAAACAGCTTATACCAATCTTGAAAAAGAAAGGGATGAGTTGAAAAAGGACTTTGCAAAGAAAGAAGATAAACTTTTGGACGAAATCATAGAGTCAGAACACATGATTGCACATCTAGAAGAATTAGTGGTTAAGTCGGGTCAGTCAAGTCAAACAATGAAAATGATTTCAAATCAAACTAATCCGATTTACCATACAAAAAAAAAATGGCTCTTGGTAACACAAATCCTTGTAATCTCAAGAAAGCTCAGCAAGCACAGAATGTTTTGTATAATGGTAATATGATTTACACCAAACATGATCCTCCCGTCGTTCGGGATTCTGTGGAAACGATGGAACGCGTCGAAGAGAGCATAATTAAAATGAAACAAAAGGATTTGAAACCCATTGATTACAACAAGTTGAACAAACTTTCGGGAATTACTTTTGTTCCACAAAAAGAACCATCAGTGTTTTCCATAAAACGACCATTCTCAAAAATGTTTTCTAAGAAAGTAGTTGCTTCCAAATCGATTTCTAACATGGAACAGATTTCCTTAACCAACACTTTTAACACAAGTGCTGCAAGGGGATATCTTGATGATCTTAAAACAAGAGTTGGGCAACTTAAAACGACTTTAGAATCTAAAACGAGACTTAATGAGATCAACTGGAATTCCACGGTTCATTTACAGCTTAAAAAGATTCTCGAAAATGAATTTGCTCCTCAAATTAATAACATCCATGCTCGAGTAATTCATTTTGAACAAGCATTTTTGAAAGAAACAGCTGACTTTGTCACTGATCACAAATCACTGATAAAGAAGGCCAATGAATCTTTTGAGCAAATCACTGTTTTGAAAAATTTAAATGATTCTCTCTTCGAAGCAGTTCTGTCCACTGATATTATGTCCATCATTTTACAAACATATTCTGTTCAAGACGATGAAAGACTAAGAGCTGAGACCTCCGAAATTGTTTCAAAATATGAAAATGCTCTTATAAAGCTTGAAAAAGAAAATGTGTCATATTTTAAACAATTTGATCAAAAAAGAGAAGAATGCAAATATGACAAATTGTCGTATGAGCGTTCCTTCAAGAACATGAAAGAGCAAAATGATCTTTTGAGGGCTCAGCTTGAAAGTCACAAAGGGAAGGGTGAGGAAACTAAGTTTGCAAAACCATCGACTTCGTAGAAACCAAATGTTTCAAACACGGTTACAAAACCAAAAATGTCAATTTCAAGGTTTGCTCCAAAAGTCGATGTACAAAAGGATTTTACAAAACCAGTCACTCCAACACCCTTGCCCAAGCAAAGCGATAATGTTAAGATTGTTGATAAAGGAAAAGCGGTTGTCGATACACCAAAAATGATAGCACCTGGCCTTTTTAGGATTAGTCCCACTAAAGCGTCTGCCTCCACATCTAAGACAAATGCGTGCAATAAGGATAATTCTAAAGAGTCTAGTGATGCTAAAAAGGACAACAATATAAATCCTAACGCGTGTGCCTCAACTTCTACAGGATTAGAAAGCACCTCTAGGAGCAGCAGACTACGGCCTAGGAGCAATACAAGGAACAATAGAGTCTCGCCTGCCTCTACGAGTAGTAGCAAGAATAAAGTTGAAGAAGTAGAAGAACACCCTAGGAATTTATCGCTTTTTAATAAGAAACATGATTCATCCGAATGTAATGTCGAAAGTACTGGTTCTAATGCATGTAATGACTCTGTTTGTTTGATATGCAAGAAATGTTTAATTAATTATGTTCATGATGAATGTGTTTCTAAGAATGTGAATGTTACGCCTGAACAGAAGAACGTTCCAAAAGGAACTAGTGCTAGATCTAGATCTATTGAAAGATTAGTTGCACGCTTTAGGTCTACCACTAGTAGCCAAATGCCAAGGAACTATCTTAAGTATTGTGTATGGAAACCAACGGGTAGAGAATTCACTCTCCAGGATGGAAAATTGAAAGTTGTTCAAAATGAACAAGTAGAAACATTCTATGAGTGTGATATGAAGTTTACCCCTTACCCAATGGAACCAAATTCAAAACGGTTTCCAAATACAAAATCTTCTGTTCTTCGCAGGTTATCGAAATATGTCTTTGGATCGTCGACTCGGGTTGCTCCAAGCACATGACCGGGAATTTAAAGTTGCTGATCAATTTCATCTGGAAATTCATAGGAACTGTACGCTTTGGAAATGATCATGTAGCAGCTATTCAGGGTTATGGAGATCTTCAGTTTGGGAATTTTTTGATCACTCGAGTTTACTACGTCGAAGGGTTGGGACACAACTTGTTTTCAGTTGGGCAGTTTTGTGATGCAGATTTAGAAGTTGCATTCAGGAGAAACACGGTTTTTATTAGAAATTTGGTTGGTGATGATCTCTTAACTGGTAATCGTGGTACAAACTTGTATGCCATCGACATCAACCAAATGGCTTCTACATCACCAATTTTTCTTATGACAAGAGCATCCGATACTAAGTCCTGGCTGTGGCATAGACGTTTATCCCATCTCAATTTCGACACCATCAATAAGTTAGCCAAAGACAACATCGTCAACGGTCTTCCTAAGTTCAAATACACCAAGGATCATCTATGTCCATCATGCGAACAAGGAAAAAGCAAAAGAGCATCATATAAACCTAAAACCGTACCTAGTTCGGAAGCAAGGTTACATTTGTTGCACATGGACTTATGTGGCCCGATGAGAGTTGAAAGCAGTAATGGGAAAAAGTATATTCTTGTTATCGTCGATGATTATTCAAGATATACATGGGTAAAGTTTCTGAGGTCAAAAGACGAAGCACCAGGTACCATCATCACCTTCCTGAAGCGTATCCAAGTTTTACTTCAAGCTCCAGTAAAGATTGTAAGAATAGATAATGGCACAGAATTTACAAATCAGGAGATACGAACCTACTTTGAAGATGTTGGAATCACACACCAAACATCATCTGTGAGAACTCCACAGCAGAATGGGGTAGTTGAAAGAAGAAATCAAACTCTTGTGGAAGCTGCTCGCACAATGCTAATTTATTCTAGTACACCTCTATTCTTATGGGCTGATGCTGTTGCCACTGCTTGTTTCACTCAGAACAGATCCCTAGTACATCCAAGATTCAATAAAACCCCATATGAGCTAGTGAACAACCGTAAACCTGACATCTCTTACCTTCACGTGTTTGGCACTTTGTGCTATCCGACGAACGACAGAGAAGATCTAGGAAAGTTGAAAGCTAAGGGTGATATTGGAATCTTCATTGGATATTCAGAAAACTCGAGGGCATTCAGGGTGTATAATAGAAGAACAAAAAGGATAATGGAGACGATGAATGTGAAGTTTGACGAGATTTCACAAATGGCTTCTGAGAGATACGCTCTAGAACCCGCGCTTAATCCAATGGCTTCTAATCATTACGGATTAGGACCCGAACCTAACATACAGACTTCTGGACACATCAGTTCAGGACTCGTACCTCAAGGAGCTCATTCAACAAACACAGATAAACCTTCAGAACAAGAATTGGAAAATTTCTTCGAGTTAATGTTTGATGAGTATTATGGTGGAACTTCGACAAATGCATCTCAACAACATTCCGCTGCACCCACTCAAAACCATCAACCACCACCACCATCACATGATGCATCTACAACAGTCGAAGCTGAAGCACCAACTCCCTCAACATCATCAACATCTACTCCAGCAACTCCAGTTATTGAAACTGATCTACCAAGAGTTGATGAGCAAAACCAAAACACAAATTTTCAAGAAGAACCTACAGATAATTCAAACGATGTTGCGTTAGAAGAAGAAGAAGTATTTGAAAACCCATTTGCATCAGACTCTGCTGAATCTTCTTCAAGGTTACAAGAACCATCTAACACACATTCGTTAAACCCAAGGTACCCTTCTACGTTTCAATGGACAAAAGACCATCCGTTAGAACATGTTATTGGTGAACCTTCAAAGCCAGTTCAGACGAGGAGACAACTTGCCACCGATCTCGAATTGTGCATTTCCATTTGCTCAATAAGCCTCAAAGTACCAAAGAACATTCGGGAAGCAATGGCAGAAAACCCATGGATTGAAGCAATGCAGGAGGAATTTCTTCAATACCAGTTACATGATAGTTGGGAACTTGTTGAACGACCACTTGATAAACGTGTTCTTGATCTCAAGTGGTTATGGAAGAACAAACTGGATGAGGAAATGACTGTTATTCGCAACAAAGCTCGTCTCTTGGCTAAAGGTTATCCGCAAGAAGAAGGGATAGATTTTGAAGAATCATTCGCGCCTGTAGCTAGACTTGAAGCAGTCCGGATTTTCTTAGCATATGCAGCTCACAAAAACATAACAGTCTATCAGATGGACATTAAGACAGCTTTCTTGAATGGAACTCTGAAAGAAGAAGTGTATGTGAGTCAGCCAGAAGGATTCGTTGACAAAGAACATCCAGACTACGTCTACAAGCTTAAAAAGGCCATTTATGGTTTAAAACAAGCTCCAAGAGCGTGGTATGACGAACTCTCATCTTTCTTGCTCAATAACAATTTCACCAAAGGCACAGTTGATGACACCTTCTTTATCAAAAAAATTCAAAGATGACATTTTGATTGTTCAGATTTACGTGGACGACATTATCTTTGGGTCCACTAATCCGAATCATTCAAAACATTTTGAAAATCTCATGAAAAGCAAATTTGAAATGTCCATGATGGGGGGACTAAAATTCTTTCTTGGTTTACAAATACATCAATCCCCTCGTGGTATTTTTATCAATCAAGCTAAATATACAATAGAGATTTTGAAAAAACATGGAATGGAAAACTGTGATTTCGTTGGTACACCAATGGTCACTGTACCAAAAATAGGTGCTGATTTGTTTGGGAAACCCATCGATCTGAAGAAATATCGGAGCATGATCGGTTCTCTCATGTACCTAACTGCTAGTCGACCCGATATTCAATTTGCTGTTTGTTTGTTAGCACGGTTTTAGGCAAAGCCTACCGAACTTCACCTCAAAGAGGTTAAACGGATCTTTTGGTACCTACGAAGCACCATTAACATGGGACTTTGGTATCCGAAGGATTCGGAGTTTAATCTAACAGCATTTTCAGATGCAGACCATGCCGGTGATCAAGTTACAGCAAAGAGTACATCAGGTGGAGCACAATTTTTGGGTGAAAAGCTTGTAAGCTGGTCGTCAAAGAAATAGGATTGTACTGCGCTATCAACCGCCGAAGCCGAGTATGTGTCTCTATCTGCGTGTTGTGCCCAAGTTCTTTGGATGCGGACATAGCTCACATATTATGGCTTTACTTTTGACAGAATACCTATGTATTGTGACTCAAAAAGTGCCATAGCCATCTCGTGCAATCCCGTACATCATTCTAAGACGAAGCATATCAAAGTCCGCTACCATTTCATCAAAGAGCACGTAGAAGAGGGTACTGTTGAATTATTTTTTGTTAAGACTGATTACCAACTCGCCGATCTATTTACTAAAGCCCTTCCAAAAGAACGGTTTAACTATTTAGTTCGACGAATTGGCATGCGAAGCCTAACCCCTGAAGAGTTAGAACGAATTCTCGAATATTCTTGAAAAATGTTTTCAAAATCGCTTCGCAGTAAATATTTTTGAAAAAACAAAATACAAAAATATAAAACTTCAAAAAATACAAAAACAATATAAAATCAAAAAATCCAAAAATATTCTTCTCACGACATGTCTCTCGTATAAATCAATATTCTGTACGTTTCTAGAAATGTCATTCAACAATGATACGGACATGTACAGATGCTTGAAGGGGAGTTCTTTTTAATGTTTTTCTAAAACATGTCGTTTCTCAAACGTTTCTTCACAATGGCTTTCGTATACTTCAGTACGAAACCCGGACCCAAATGATGACTTCTGATTATTTCAAATCAAGGACTCGTATTTTCAAGGACGAAATCTTTTTCAAAAAGTTCGAGTCTAAACAAACGAAAAAGACTTCAAACAAAAACTCGTTTTCAAACAGAATTCTTGAGCACTTGTTCAAGATTATTCAAAAGATTTCTCAAAATCTCTCAAAACGAGTGCTCAAGATAACTCCCTCAAAACCCTTAATTGATTTTAAAATGTGCTATCATTAAGGGGGAGTTCAAAAACAAAATTGTTCCGAATTCATGCGAAATGAAATATGTCTTTCTCTCCAAAAAGCTTTTTCTTAATCTGTTGATATAAAAAATATCACGATATGCTATTTTTGAGGGGGAAAAGACATGATTAAAATGTGATCAAAGATGTTTAAAGAATGTGACTGAATCTCAGAATAGCTCGACTCAGAATGTACCAATGAATTGACGAACCTTAAAATGTCAGTAATTGAAAAGACTTGTCCTGGACGGGTAATAATTTCAAGCTAGTCTAACTAGTGATGTAAGCGTGTCTCGAATAGGACTTGTCTGAGTAGAATGTACCGTATCGAGAGACTTTCTTTGGACTAGACCAGGACGGGTAATAATTTCAAGCTAGTCTATCTAGTGATGTAAGCGTGTCTCGAATCAGTCATGTTCACTGAAAGTGGATCAATTCAAAAGTGCAAACTCCTCGTGCATGTGCAAATTTCTTAAAAATTACATGAGCACATGTGAAGGGGGAGTCCTTCAAAAGATGCAAAACTCTCAAAGTGGTAACAACAATGTGTTTTTATTATCATAAACACTTTGATAGATTTCAAATAAATGGTTTCAAGGAAATTATAGGATAGTCATGGTGTTATAAGGTAACTAAGGTTAGGAAAAACCGTCCTATGATCCGCCAAAGCCGGAGGGATCTACCCAAGGACAAAACCAATAGATTAGAATTAGAAGTCCTTAGGTATGAGTGAAAATGGAGAAAATGAGAAAGGAGAAAGAAGGGGTTGAAGAATTAAAAAGAAAAGTTATGAAAAAGGGTGAAAAGAAATAGCCCTCCATATGTTCAACCTTAGGGCAGACACCGGGTTCAATTCGTATGCTACTGGTTGTTGCTAAGGTGACACCGGTATTGAAGATAAAGACGTCATGGACCCAATGACGCACTGCACTAAACCTTCTTAACCACTCAAGTTCTCTTAAAAGAGCTCGTTTCATTCTCACGGGGAACCGGTGTAATCTATCGACTTATCTCTTAGAGATGGTTGATATTGAAGCAGGAGACCCCTCCCTAGTCTCCGCATAGGAAATCTAAATGTGCACTTATCGAGTCTAGAGCCATGAGATACATCAAAGATCTCTTAGGAACACTTAGTATTTCTACAACTGGTGTTCTACATTAATGGACACCAGCTGTAAATTATCGAGTCCTTCGCAGATCTTAGCAATCTGCCGAGAACGTTTATGAGAGAATATACAAATGTATTTCTCAATGATTGAACGGAAATTCCTGCCAGGGTCAACATCAAGCAGCCCTGACAGCAGGTCACTTCGGTAATTCTTTATGGATTACGCTTAGTGTTCGCGGTGGTTCCATAGTGGTCCACAGTCGTGGAGTGATCCCCAGTGACTCACCCAGTCATTGAGCTACTTAGTAGGTCTCGTAAGCTCCTTCGGGGGTATCTGACATGGGAACGGCCTTGATAAGGATTAGAAGGAGTCTTCACACTATGCTGTTGACGATCTCTAATTCCTTATCTGTAAGTACCGGTTGATTTATTGCTAACTGTTTACCTGCAGATATACATCATCTCCATGGCGAAAGATTCCACATGCTCATACATGCATCACAAAGTCAAAGGAAAGTTCTCACAAAGATCAAAGGATAGCAACTGTCAAAGAAAGATTCTACGCCAAAAAGAAGAATCTACAAAGTAAAGAGACAATGATCAGTGTGAAAGAACGGGAATAACAAATGCATGTATCACAAAGACTTAAGACGTATGAGCATGTTGGAATGGCAGACAACCACCACAAACACAGAAGTGACGAAAGGCAGATGACATCATTTGATCATATCAACAACGATGAACAAAGAACAATGAACAAAGTACTATGACTCATATAATGATTCTTAAAGACGTCAAGAGCTATGAATGTTAAAGTATGAAGACAAAGATGATGACATCGCGCAACCTTCAATGACCAACACTTAGGGGGAGATTGTTAGCATCGTATTTTATTTATAAAAAGTGTCGGTCATTAATGTATTGTTATAGGTTGCTTTAGAATATCATTATGATGAAGTTTAGGCTTAGTATTCATGTTTTGTAAAAGTCTAAGGGCCATTAGTGTAATAATGTATAAGATAGATGATGCCCTAGACTTCATGTATAAATACTCTTGTAAACCTCATTTGAGAGGTTGGTTCTCTTAGTAATATCAAGGTTATAGTTTTCACACACTAGGAGTTCCCACTCTCTCTCTACTAACTTTCTCTCTCTAGGTTTATGCAAGATTCATAAGTGATTTAGGTTGTTCTATTGTCCTACACTTTCCATAATGTACTCCTTCACATTACCCATAAGTTTGAGTAGTGTAACTCTGAACACGTCAACTTCGATTTTCGTGTAATTAGCAAAGCACTTTTTCGTCATTTGACTCTTATGATCATACTCCTCAGTGAATCGCGAATTAATGAACACTTGGAGTTGGTTGTTGATTACACATAATGCAACCATAGATCCACCTTCATAAAATTCACCTTTTTCAAGTTGTTGTTGAAGTTGATCTAAGTATAGAGTCATTTTGACTGTGAAGGTCTCAACATCTTGACCAAAGAGTGTGGCGAATGCACGATGGTATCCTCCCAAGTATCCAGGTTTTTCAAAGAGAACCTTCAGATGTGAGTGAAGCAATCGAAAACATTCTATGCAACCTTCCTTTGCATTAACGGGCAGTCGTAGTGGCTGATGAAGTTCACTCACAGATCTCACAGAGTCAGAAGTAGTAGACATGATGTAAACGTGCACGGGATTTTACAAGTCTATGACTTAAACCGAGAAATAGAATCTTTCGCGGGATTTACAAAGTCAAGAAGAAACCGTGAAGTGATACTAGATATGTGTTATGATAACTGTTGGATCAATACAATGATTTGTGATTGTGGGTTAGACTTGATGATCAGTTGATGGACAAGGTTATAGGTTGTTTAGTTGTGATTTGGTTCGGCTGATGCAAGTTGTTACGGTGAAATTATGGTCAGAAAAACTTAAAACCTCAATAACTTCACTCTGGAGGTGATTTGGTCCTCGAAAAATTCGTTTCACGACTTCGTGGTGAAACCACACAATATTCAGACTGTTCCAGTCATTTTGACAGGCACTTCACTGAAAACGGAGTTACGGTTCAAAAGTTATGGCCGTTTAAAGTTTTGATGTAAAAAGTCAACTTTGTGTTAGGTCACCATTTTGTGAATACACAAGTATTGAAATGATAAGAATGAGATAGATATAAGGATTGGCTGATTATAACAATATGAAAGATGAAAGTGCAAGAGTTTTCTTAAGATAATGAAATAACCAACAATTATAAGAGTTACATGAGCTCTCTATTTATAGGCAAGAAGCTAGGGCAACACTCCCTTCTCCTTCCTATCTCTAAACGTTGGGCTTTAAGGCCCCATTGGACATAATAAGCCTTACATATTAAATAAACATGAAACATAAGTAAACTAAATATTGTAGCAACCTATTACATATACTGAAATGACCGAGACTTGATGAAATAGTGAAAACTTTGATCCTAACAATCTCCCCTAAGGATCGGTTATGAAGGAGAGTGATTCATCATGGTCATCATGGTTGCTTGACGTCTTCATCTTTGTCTTTAAACTTTGACTTTCATAGCTTTAGACGTCTTCAAAAATCTTTGGATAAATGATTCATCGTTCTTTGTTCTTTGTCCTTTGTTGAAATGGTAGTGAGACTAGTGTGTGTAATCCGCCTTTCTTTACTTTGTTGCCACCAATGGATATACGCCATTCCAGCATGCTCATACTTCTTTGACGTTGCATCGACTTACTTCCTTAGTTCTCCTTTCTTTGTTGAAGATTCTTTTGTGTTGCCGTAAAATCTTTCTTTGGACTTTGTGTTGCTTTAGATATTAGTCTTTCGACTTTGTAGATTCTTTCACGTAATGTAGAATCTTTCTTTGAGTTTGACGTAGCATTGATCTTTGAGAACTTTCTTTGACTTTGGGTTGTAAGTATGAGCACGCTGAATCTGGTGTTGTGGTGATGATTATGATAGTGAAGGGTAGTTGCATGAAAACGGTTAGTAATAAACAACCGGTACTTACAGGTTCGGAATTAGAGATCGTCAACAGCATAGTGTGAAGACTCCTTCTAATCCTTACCAAGGCCGTTCCTAATCGGATACCCTCGAGAGGGCTTTCACTGACATACCAAAGTATCCCAACGATTAGGTGAGTCGCTGGAGATCACCCCACGACTGTAGACCATTTTGGAACACCACCGCGAACACTAAGCGTAACACACAAGGAGTTACCGAAGTGACCTGCTGTCAGGGCTGCTTGATGTTGACCCTGGCAGAAATTTCCATTCAATCACTGAGAAGCACAAGTGTACATTCTCTCATAAATGTTCTGTCGGATTGCTAAGATCTGCGTAGGACTCGATAATTTACAACTGGTGTTCATTGATGTAGAACAACTAGTTGTAGAAATGTTTAAGTGTTCCTAAAAGATCTTTTGATGAATCTCGGGGCTCTAGACTCGATAAGTGCATATTTGGTTTCCTATGCGGAGATTAGGGAGAGGTCTCCTGGTTCAATATAAACCATCTCTAAGAGAAGGTCGATAGATTACACCGGTTCCCCGTGAGAATGAAACAATCTCTTTTAAGAGAACTTGAGTGGCTCAGAAGGTTAAGTGCAATGCGTCACTGGGTCCATGACGACTTGTTCTTCAATACCGGTGTCGCCTTAGCAACAACCGGTAGCATATGAATTGAACCCGGTATCTGCCCTAAGGTTGAACATATGGAGGGCTATTTCTTTTCGCCCTTTTCTTTACTTTTCTTTTTAATTCTTCAACCCCTTTTTTCCCTTTCATTCTTTTCTCCTTTTTTCATATCATACCTAAGGACTTATAGTTTCTAACTATTGGTGGTGTCCTTGGGTAGATCCCTCTGGCTCTGGCGGATCATAGGACGGTTATTCCTAACCTTAGTCACCTTATAACACCATGACTATCCTATTATTGCCATAAAACCAAATGTTTGAAACTCTCTCAAAGTGTTTGTGAATCAGAAACACGTTTTGTTAACACTTTGAGAGTTTTGATGTTTTTGAAGGACTCCCCCTTCACATATGCTCATGAGTGTTTTCAGAAATTTGCACATGCGGGAGAGTTGGCACTTTTGAATTGATCCACTCTTATTAGACATATACTCGAGGGACACGTTTACGTTGCTTAGTTAAAGGGATGCATTATTAGCTTTTGGGTGATAACTAGCCCTAATAACTAACTTGAAGTTGTTAACATTCCTGAAAAGAAGTTAGACCCGTCAAAGTAAACATCTAATAAGAGCTTCTCAAAATGGTACTTTCTACTCGGATACATCATTTCTTTTGTTGTTTCGTCAATTCGTGGGTTAAATCTGAATCGAGCTCGCACGAGATACAACTTTTAGCAATAATACGCACATATTTTAATCACTTTTCCATTTTCTCCCCCTCAAAAATAGCATATCAAATGTTGTTTTTGTGAAACTTTTGATTAAAATATGCCTTTTTGAGTCTTATGGGGAGAATCTAATAAGAACATTTGACAAAAGAACGATGGTTTTTGTCAAGTACTCCCCCTCAACAAGTGATTGCCCATTGAGGTGAAATACTTGTCTTTTGAGCAGAATTTAAAAAATAGTGAAAGGTTTGATTAATTCTACTCAAAAGTAAGAAGCTTTTGCTCCTTATGTGAGGATTGAGGCACTGATGCATACCTCAGGGTCCTTTAATTACAAAGTGCGGGTTGTACACTGTTATGTGTGCGCAAACCATAATAATAATCACAAAACAATCAATAATTGAAAAAATATTGAAATTTTGTACCAGAGAAATCCAATCAAGTATCACCAGCAGGCATTGCATCAAAGTCAGTGTAACGAGGATCAGGACGTCTGAAGGTTAAGACTGGAAATGATTGTCGGACACCGATGTAGCTTTCCAATCTCCAAATCTGTTCTCGACGATACAACCTTTCCTCGATAGTACTGGTGAGTGCTTATTCACTCACCTTTTCTAAGCCAAAATTGGACCAAATAAACCAAAAACTAACCAATAATGCCAAAGAATGTGTGTTTTTGTGTTTGTGAATGTGCAGGAATGGATATTTAAGAAAAAGACGAAAAATCACGAGAAAATTACAAAACGGGCACGAGATTAGGAAAAGTGTCAAAAGCCGGAGCCGGGGAAGCTAGTGGTCAAAGTCAAAGCTCGAATGTTCATATGTTTGGTCCTCAAAGTTTATGAAATGGCAAAAGAGGCCCTTGGATAATACTTTTGAATGGCAGCTATAGTCCTCATAATTTCAGAAAATACAACTTTGGTCCCTTGGTTGATACAATTACTACAAACCGGATCCATCACAATCCTTAACCCAAAAAAATTACATAATCCATTTACCACTACTGGCCCATGAATACTCAAGCCCACCACCCAACTTATACAACCCGATCCACCCCTTATTAATACCCGGTCAAACCCCCAATTACCAAAGTCAAAATAAAAATAAAAAAATAAATAAAAACGCGCCTTGGTTTTACTGTGCTTCCCCCCAACCATTTACCCTGTCTCCACCTCAAATTACCAAAGATGCTAGTACGAGGTTTGAAGCCTTCTAGAACCTGACACGTTGTCAGAAATGGTGTCATAATTCCTTCCAAGTGGCAAATTGAAGCTCCCTGATTGGACAAAGAGACATGGAAGTGGGATAAGGATCAATCATTTGGCTAAGAATGAGATGGATGTCGACATTTTATGAATGAATGGCTATGATTGTGCTTCTGGATCCTTCCTAAAACCCTAGCAGCTCACACCACCTCAGCTATATAAGCTCCCCTCCTCACTCATGTAAAGGTTTTCCATTCCTTCATGTATTTAGAAGGATTTAGGCCATTTTCATTATTGTCATTTTAAAATTCTTGTCATTTAAATTCTGTTTTAGTATAATCTTTTCATTTCGAAGCATTGTAACTCAGTTTCCTTTTATTAATATAAACCAAATTCTCTTTTCAGCTTATTTCTTTCTTTCTTATTTACATTTAGCTTATTGCTTCTGTTATCAGTTTAATCAAAAGTAAGTTTCTATTTTTGTTTTGCACTTCTATTGAAAATCCAAAAAAATAGGAAAATCAGAAAAAGATAAAAAAAATTGGTTTAAGTTCTTATTCAAGGTTTCAAATCAGTTTGTATTTGCTTATTGATGACTCACATTAGCTAACTAATAGCTTTGTGAGTCATCATCTGTTCTTATTTCTCAAAAAAAAAAAAAAAGCAAAAAGTCAACAAAAGTCAACTCAGCTTATTTGAAATAAGTTGAGCTTATTTGAAGTTATAGGCAGCCAAAAAGGAGCATTTGGCCTGTCTTAGAGACAGGCTGTGTGGGAATTCCTCTCTGTTTGGCTGAGAGGGTATCCGTAAGTTTTCCATTTTTAGTTTCAACGTTCAAATTGCATCTGTTATTTAATAGTTTTTAGATCTGTTTTTATTGCTTGATTCTGTTTGTTGCATCTTATTTAGTGTAGCAGTAGATTACTTTGTCATTTCATTGATAGTTTATGGTCTATTGCCTTGTTACTGTTTCATTGTTTCATCACCTTGGATCTGTGTTTCTGCTTTAGTTTGTGTTTGTGTCTGAGTTACTAAGTGTATTTGAGTTATTAGATCATAGTTGTTACTATTTTAGAGGTTTGGATTGCTGTGGTAGTAATTTAAGTAGCATAAGTTCACATTTGTCACTATTTAGGTGTGTTTGGATTAGTATAGGCTAGTGTTATTTGGGTGGTTTCTGGTTATTATTCTAGTTCAGTTAGCTTAAAATAGGTATATTAGAGTTAGTAGTAGCATTAAAACCATAGGTCTCATAGCAAAAGTCAATCTCACTTTCATATCACTAGTAGCAGCCAACTGTGTAGATTTTAGGTTGTATGATCATCATTCTAGCTTCATATATAGATAATGTAGTTGTTTCAGGTTTCATTTCAACTTAACATTGCATAATTAGTCAGTTAGTATAGATTAAAATTCATATTAGTCAAAGTTCTTGTTTAATCAAAAAGTCAAAAATTAGTGAACTCAGCCTTTTGGTCTTAAGTTTGGTAGCTTCTATAGGGCTTATTAGTAATTGGAAATACCTTTGGAATGATGTTTTAAAAAAAAAAAAAGCTTAGCAGTAGGTTAACAAGTATCAAAAAGAAAAATTTAATTTGGAGCTTATTTGCTTATCTAATAAGCTGCTTAAAGTTGACTGCTTGAACTAGTCTTCCCCTGCACCATCAGTCCTTGCCCCATTTCTTGGGCAAATTTAGGCTAGTAGATTACATCTAGGATCTATTTTCTTGCTTGTTTTGTGTTCTCACTATAGCAGGGAAGAGATTGCCCCCATTAGCTTTTACTTCAGAGCTTACTAGGACTGCTTATTTTGCCCATTTAGTTTGTAGGATTAGGCTAAAATCTGTTTTTAGATAGGGCTGCAAATCTTTAATATAGATCTCTAGTTTGATTCATTGATTGTTCTGAGCTTATTATAGTCCCTAGTACTTGTTTTAATTGGTAGTTTGCTTAGTGCTTATCTGCTTTGCTTATTTGCTATGCATAGTGCTTATTGAGCCACTTTCATAGCTTATCTGAGTTTCTGTGCATCCAATGGCCTGAGTTCTGTTCTTATAAGCTCATTTAAGTCTGAAAACCATTTGGTGAAAGTTTGGTCAAAATTTGGTCAACTGTGCTTAGAAATAAGCACTTAAATAAGCTGATTTTAAGCTAATAAGCACTTCCAGTGCTTATTTTTCACTTTTTATATTTTTCCTAGATTTAAAATATAATTTTAGATTTTCCCTGAAATTTTCATATTTTTCTGAGTTGATTTGCTATTTTTATTATTTAATTTTCATTTTTAATCATTTTAATTACTTTTTAATTGCTGAAAAATACAAAAAAAATCAGAAAAACCCTAGAAAAATCCAAAAATATTTTAGAAAATAGTTTTTAGTTATTTTAGAATTGTAGAAAGTAATTTTGCATTTTTCTCACTTTATTTACAATTTTTTTAATTATTAAATAGTTTAAAATAGTTTTTAATTCATAGAAATTAAATAAAAAGTCAAAAAAATATTTTTCTTTTTCTTAAAATTTTCTTTTTTCATTTTTAACTTTTTAAAATTAATTTGAAGTCCGTAGGATTAGTGTAGCTTAAAACTCGCGTTTTATTTCGCGCGTTACGTTTAATAATCGCGTTTGCGTTTCCGTTTTTACGTTATAGACTTTAGTGCATTGCTAGCTTGTACTTTTTGCATGTTTCATAGCTGTTAGTTGATACTTGAATTATTTGATCACTATTTGCCTTTTTCACCACTTTTCATATCACGATTACACGAATCAATATTCTTGATTCCATTCACCTTCACTGGGAAACGACTCGGGTGATCCGTATTTCTCGCGGATCATTTCGATACTTTACTACTATACTATAATAAGATTGTTTGTTTCACGACGAATCAAGTACGAACGAAGTTACGAACCATCCTCCTAGGACTTGCTTTCCACCTTGTAGATTCCCCCTTTTCTAACCTCTTCTTGTCATCACGCAACCTTTCAACTAACCCATCTCAAACCGTTGTGAGTGTCACATCACAGAACTTGTGAATTTCATCAAACCGCATGTATGTGAGATGATTTCTCCGATTGAGGTAAGTGATTCCAAATGACGGTTGTTGAACAAGCATGTACTGTGAGAATTCTTCAATTCCAGGGAACGAGAGTTGCGGCTTAGTCAAGTTGATTGTCCTTTGATAGCTTTCAACACCCAACTGAAGGTCTTCTACCCTTTCTTGAACGATTACCCGTCTTATGTAGAGAAGCAGTGATGAGATGAAGTTGTATTGTACGTCAGTATCGAATCCAAGCATCATTCCTTGAACCTTCTAATACATGTCTTCGATGTCATTTAGATACAAGTCTGGAAAATCTGCTTCTGAAAATGTGTACTTTTTCTGATCATGCCTCTTGACGACAATCTTCTTCTTGAAAACGTAGTTGAACCTCTTCGACTCAAGAATCTCCGTTATGGCAATGATGCGTGATTTATGCTTCACATCTTCTAATGACTTCAGATCTAACCTGTGAGTGTATCCGAGTCGGCGACGTTCTGGCCAGTGCTGAATCCCATATAGAGCTTTGTTGTTGTAAGCTACAACCGTGTCGCAAAAGATAGGAGTCGACTCTTCAATTGCAGGTATTTCATACCTTGCAGCAAGAACAAATATCGTCAAGGATGAAGCATATCTTTCTTTGGAGGTCTCATGAGCATGTTGAAGGTAATGGAAATCTTTGTTGAAGAAGAATCGGTAGGGGATCATAGGCTTGTCTTCAAATCCTTGCAGTGGAAGCGGTTTAGTCCAGTCTGTGAAGTATGGCTTGTCAGGCTTTCCAGAGTGGATGTCGAAGTTGGATTCTGGATTGAGCCAGTCAAACTTGCCGGATATTGCAGAGGCGATGTTTTCCATGTGATATTCAAGTTCGACTTTGTTACCACATCGTGATTTGAGGAAGTCAAAAGCTTCACTATTGACTCTCCTTAGTTCAGCCTTTGTCAACGTCTCCATCTGAAGGCCAGCCATTATACTCTGGGTATACTGCAGGGTGTTTCCCGGAAGTGGTTCGTCTTGTAAAGGAGGTTGTGCTTTGATCATGTCGGTCAAGCAAGCACCTTCGGGCGCGTCTTCTGTGTCAATCCAGGGGATGTATTTCTCCTTTGGTTTTGTAGACTTTGTAGACTTGCCTTTGTGTTGGCGTTTTGATGATTCAGGTCTTTGTTCAGGAATTGGTGAAGCTGATCGTTCCTGGTAATCTTCCGTTTGATGCATAAATGGCTCTTCCTCGTTTGTCGGACCAGATCCTGAAGCCGGTGTGTGTTTTTGTTTGGTAGGAGGTTTCGAAGAACTAGCTGGTTGTTTATGTGTTGATGATGGACCTTTTGAAGACTTTTTCTTGCTTTGCGGGTTTTGATCAGGTTCGTCATCTTTTCTCAGTCGTTTGTGTGACCCAGCAGCTTCTTTGCAAGTTTCTCTAGACAAAACAACTTGTAACGCCTTATACAATGCAGCTTCATCAGAAGTCATCTCACGTAGATCTCCGAGTTTGACAGTTAACAAGGCTTGTAATTCCTCAGCGGTGAGATCATTCGATGCTGTGGGAGGCCTGTTTGTCTGAAGATAGAACGGTGTGTTACGGAGCATTCTTTCAACAACTTCTTTGATTCTGTTATTCAGCGTTGAGTTGATTTGCGAGAGGAGTTGTGTTACTTTAGGAGTGGTGATAGCAACAAGGTTGTTTGCAAGATATTCTTCTGTGTAAGCTTTGATCATTGCATCCATATCAGCTGTCATGAACTTGTCAACTTGTGCTTTGGTTCCTTGAAGATCTTTGACTTGTTTGGATAGCTCCGTGACCAAATTCGTTAAGGTTTGTACTTGGCCCTGAAGCTCTCCTTCCTGAGTCTGCTTTCCTTTCTTTTTGCGTGCTTCCGCCACGGCTTTCTTGATCTTTTGAGATGCCATTGTTGGTGGTGACTTAATGGATTTCCTGATTGTCTTGCATTTTGTTGTTGTCTTAGATGGTGGTGGAGATGAATGGTGAGACGATGATTCGGAGGACGATTCCTTGTCTGATTCAGAAGACGAGGAGGAAGATGGAGGAGGAGGATCCTTCAGAGGAGTGCCTTCGGGAATTGGTGGTTGTTGAGTAGATGGTGAAGGGGTTCGTTGATGTGAAGGAGACTGTAAGAAGGAGTCTGTGTCAAACGGTTGTTCTTGTTCAGTTCCTTCGACATTCGGTTGCTCTTGTGACTATTCGGTTGCATGTTGCTCTTTTTCTTGAGTTTCCTTGAGCAATCTTTCCTTCTCTTCAAGTTCTTTCCTTTTAATTTCATCTTCCCGTGCCACCTGTTCTACAAAACTTGGAGAAATGAGTGGATTAAACACCGGATCACTTAACTCCTTTTCCTTTTCTTGATCATCAACATCCTTCTCAGTGGCTTCCTTCATTATGATATTCCCATCAGCATCACGTTCTTCTTCACTAATTGGTTGTTCAGTAGTAGAAGCAACGAGTGTGTATTCTTGTGGAATATGCTGAGAGCTGCTTGTACCTCCTTCACTCCCGGGTTGATTAACCGGACCGGAAGAAGGTTGAATGAAGAGCCTACTTTGAAGTCTTCCTTCCTTCATTCTCCTTTTCTCTTCCTTCTCTTTAGCACGATTGTCGACAATAATGCTTTTGAGTTTGCGTCTGTCAACAAGGGGCTCGACATAAGGCTCTTCTTCTTCATCATCATTCCCAGCACTTGGTTCATTGATTGAAATTCCCCGTCTTTGTCTATCATCCTTATGCAGAGTTTCCAAGCTATCTTTCAATGCATGTTCAAGTCCAGGAAATTCATCTTCATCAACCTTTCATAATCTTCTTCATCTGTTTCTGTATCAAATTTTGATTCGCTGTCGGAAGGAGAGGATGACGGTTCATCACTGATGGTTGACTTTGAAGTGACCTTCTTTTTCGGTTTTGGTGCAGACTTAGGTTTGGGTGAAGGCTTGGGTTGTTGTGACGTTGTTGTACTGCTGGTGCTGCCTGTACGTCCACCTCTTCTGCTACGGGTCCTCATTTTGATTGCCGGTTCCTCATCCTCTTCCATGTAGCCTACTTTCCCTGCTCGATAGGCTTTGTCATACAGTTCATAGCTCTTGGTCTTTCTGATATTATCATCATGTAAGTGGTCTGGAATCCTCATTCCTTGACTCTTAGTGGTGAACCTGGTTGTTTTGACGAACGAAATCTTGAAGTCTTTGTTGTAAATGCTTTTCGGTTCATTGCGGTCAAACATCCGTTTCTTGTATTCTGGTTGATTCTTGCAAAAGTGTTCGATGAGCATTTTAGTGAATTTGACAAACTGGATTGCTTTCCTCTCTTTTAAAGATTGGATGGAGTGAACCATGTCGTTCATTATTGGTTTTGCAAAATCAACTGATGCCATGTTGATCATACCCCAAAATACCTGTAGGTGCTCGAGTCTTGCATGTTCATGACCACTTTTCCTACCAGCAATTGAGCATACGATCAACATGTAGAAGGTTCTCCACGGTTGAGGCAAATACTTTACGTTGAACTTTGAAAGTCGAGTCAACGGCTCGTCATCAAGAACATCATATCCTAGTTCAATAAGATAGTCCAGGATTTCTAGTTCAGACGGCATAGGTGCATACTCAGTATCGGATTGAGGTTCAGGAAGCATAAGGACTTCGCGAAGAACGTCCAGATCTACAGTGTATTCAGTGCATTCCAGAGTGACTGTGAATGACTCATTATCCAAGCTGGTCAGAGCAGTGAGCCAGAATTGATGAAGGTAGATAGATGGGACTGATGTAGACTTGGTGAGCATGAACTTGCAAGGATGAGCCAGAAGTACGTCTTTAACAATCTTACACGAATCTTCAGGAATTCTGAGTTTGTTGAAGTCAATTCGTGGATTGTTATTGCCAATGGTGACGTTTTAATTAGCCGGGACAAAGTCATCCAAAGTGATCAATGGAAGAGCTTGTTTGGGAGCATTCACGTTGTGTTCAGCCATTGTTTTCTGTAAAAGTATTATCATGAAACCAAACATCCAGAATTTTTATTTGTAAGCACATTTGATGAGTTTGATAATCAGATAAACACCTTTAAGCAATTAGCAATTAAGGTTCAATAATTTTCATTGAATATGAGCATGTTATGTTACGTATGTTTGATTAAGTGAACAAAGTATTTAATATGTTATTAAACACAAAGTATCACATAAGTTATCCATTTAGACAAGCACATAATCACAACCACATCAAAAATGTTAAGTATACATGTTACAACACATTATCGAAAACACATTACAATATTGAATATTATTACATCGTTCTCGAAAACATGTCATACAAGAGTCCTTGAGCCTAAGAACTTAGAAAAATTCTCGATAAAACTATATTACAAAGGTTCTCGATAACTTTGAAGTTCAAAGTTCTCGATAACTTTGCAAAAGTTCTCGATAACTTTTACAAAGTGTGTTCTCGATAAGCTGAAAAAGTTCTCGATAATTTTTCAAAATCAATGTTCTCGATAACTTTTGTTAACGTAATTCTCGATAATATCTATACAGAAAATTCTCGATAATTACTGTTCACATAGGTTCTCGATAACATTGATTTTTCAAGGTTCTCGATAAATTTCCCAGTGTTCTCGATAAACACCCCAATTTCAAAAATCTTGTACAAGATTTTCGAAATCATAGTAGACATACGTTTGATTGATTACTTGAGATATCAGATGTAAAAGCCTGTTAAAATGAGTGATAACAAAGTGTTAAAACACATTTAAATCACATTTTCAAGAAAAACGAGACATGTGCATACCAATCTTATCGAAAACCCATAAATCACGTAAACATGTTACAACTTTCGGTGATAACCGTCATTTATCATGCATACAAACATATTAGAACCAATTAATTGAACCCAGGAACACAAACATGAAAAAACCCAATTCGATCATAACCCCTTATGATCGAAAACATGCATACAAGGTAATGTAGACTAATTAACGAGTATAAGCATGAAATATACATCCTAACAAACAAAACCCAGCAATAAATTTAAGCAAAACAACACAGTGTAAAGATTACCCAATTCGGCCTAAACCCTAGAAATCGAAAACAATAATTCTGTGTAGTTGAGTACGATTGTTTGTAATTAACATGTTTCTAACATTCCTAAGAACAAAAGCCCTCAAGAAATTCAAACAAAAACACAAGAATTTCGTGTTTACGAAATCAACGCAAACCCTAGATCTTAAATTCACGATTACATGAAATCTAACCATTGGAATTGAAATTAAATCATAACCAAATCTTAGAATGAGCTAAAGATAATGTATTTACTTACGGTTGGATGATTTGAAGCACGGATTCGCGTTTTGATTATAGGCCTTAGATTGAGTAATAGGGGTGTTTGTTTTGCTATTTTCAGAAACTGAAAAACGAGGGGGTGTTTGTTTGTTTGATATATTCATTTAACTTTTCACCACTTGGCAACTTTAGTCCTCTAACTAGATTACTTGCATGGTTAGTCCTAAGACATTGGTTTTAACCTTTTATTTATCCATTTTAAGCATCTACCACTTAGTACTTCCTATAGGCATGTGAAATAGTAAAGATTAACAGAACGAGACAAAGGAATAATTACAAACATCCAACTTTTATGTAAGACAACATTTTAAAAAAGAATATGCAAGTACACTTGGTTTAAACAAGATTTTTGAATTTTGAATTACTTTTCTCCCCCTCAACACTTGGTTATATAAGTTTGAGAAATTTTTAAGAACCAAAGTGTTGGATGAGATAGTGTACTTGCATTTGAACTAAAATTAAAATTAAAATAAAGAAAGACATAAAATGAAAATCTTTTTGTGGTTTTTGAAATTTTTCAATTTTATATTTTGTTTTTAATATTTATTTACAAAAATAGTTTTGGTATTTGACTCTCTCAATTGTTTTCCAGAAAAGATTTTAAATCATCTGGAGTCAAACACCTCATACCAATTCGGTGAACCAGTTCAGCAAACCGTGACGGAGCTAATGGTTTTGTGAACAAGTCTGCCAGCTGGTATTCAGTACCCACAAAATATAACTCTATTGTACCCTTTTCAATGTGCTCCTTGATGAAGTGATAACGGAGATCGATGTGCTTAGATTTGGAATGAAGAACAGTGTTGCAGGAGATTGCTATTGCGCTTTTGGAATCACAGTACATCGGGATTTTGTTGAATAAGTGACAGTAGTCCATCAGCTGTGTTCGCATCTAGATGACTTGGGCACAGCAAGCGGACATGGCTACATATTCAGCCTCCGTTGATGATAATGAGGTGCAATACTACTTCTTCGATTGCCAAGACACAAGTTTATCTCCAAGAAACTACAAACCACCAGAAGTACTTTTGCGTGTGTCTACGGACCCTGCATGATCAGCATCTGAAAAGGCTATTAGTTCAAAACCATAATCCTTCAGATACCAGATCCCCATGTTAATGGTTCCCTTTATGTATCGAAGGATTCGTTTAGCCTCATTGAGGTGACGTTCAGTAGGACTGGACTGATAACGAGAGCACATAAATACAGCAAATATAATATCTGGTCTGCGAGCGGTTAGATACATGAGTGACCCAATAACACTTCGGTATTTTGTGAGGTCAACAGGTTTCCCATGTAAATCCGCATCTAGCTTAGTTGTGTTGGCCATTGGGGTATTGTAAGTATCACAACTGGTCATGCCATGTTTCTTAATTATCTCTAGAGCATATTTTGATTGACTAAGGAAAATCTCACGGGGTGACTGATGAACTTGTAGTCCTAAGAAGAACGTAAGTTCACCCATCATAGACATTTCAAAATTTTGTTTCATTAATCTTGCAAAATCGTTTGAGTACTTTTTATGTGTAGAAGCAAAAATAATGTCATCAACGTATATTTGCACAATTAAAATGTCATCCTCGTGTTTTTGGATAAACAAAGTCGGATCTACTAAACCTTTAGTAAAATTATTAGCAAGCAAGAAAGTAGTAAGTTTATCGTACCACGCCCTTGGGGCTTGTTTGAGACCGTAAAGAGCTTTCTTAAGTCTGTAGACATGATTAGGATGCTCTGGGTCGACGAATCCCTCTGGCTAACTAACATAGACCACTTCACGTAACTGACAGTTCAAAAATGCCATTTTCACATCCATTTGATAAACAACCATGTTTTTGTGAGCAGCGTATGCGAGAAAAATGCGAACAGCTTCAAGTCTAGCCGCTGGTGCAAAAGACTCCTCAAAATCGATTCCTTCTTCCTGAGAATATCCTTTAGCAACCAATCGGGATTTGTTACGAATAACTGTGCCATCTGCGTCCAACTTGTTTTTCCAAATCCATTTCAGCCCAATGACATAAACTCCATCTGGTCGTTCAACTAATTCCCACACTTCGAGGCGTTTGAATTGGTCGAGTTCTTCTTGCATTGATTCAATCCAGTTGTCGTATGTGAGTGCTTGTTTAATGTTTGTAGGTTCATCTTGACAAACTGTGAGTGCATAAATGCAATGTTCACCATCGGAGTGAAGTCGTTGTCTTGTCATAACTGGAGCTGAAGGATGTCCCATAATGTGAATTAAGGGATGATCTTTGGTCCACCGATGTGTTGAAGGGTGGGGGTTATGGAACTGCTGCATATCAGTTGGTTCCAAGTTGCGTGTTGACGACTCTACAATATCTGAAAGGTTTGGAGTCGGAGTAACGGATTGAAGAACGCATTTGGATCGTAATCTGCAGGTTCGGGTACTTGTTGTTGGTTCAGATCTTAATCTGCATTGTCTATATTGGAAGCGGTTTGTTCTGCAGTTGTTGGTGATTCAATTGGATGTACATCGGTTTCTACAGAAGTTGTTGTAGGAACAATTGTATCAGGTACATGAATGTGTTCAGGTTGAGTAGCGGAAATGGTGGATACATCTGGTGCACGGTTTTTAAAGGAATCATCAAACAAAGGTGCGAACAACGTTTCCAACTCTCTGCGGGTTAGTGACAATGGTTCAGTTGAAGAATCTGGAAAGTTAAGACGGTTGGTAGCGGGTCCTAAGCTGTTGTGCTCAGAAGCCATTTCTGTGAGCTCATCGAAGTTAGCGTGAATTGTCTCCTGAATTTCCCTAGTGCGACGGTTATAGATTCGAAAACCTTTGGAGTTCTCACAATATCCAATGAAGATTCCTACGTATGCCTTTGCTTTAAGCTTTCCAAAATCGTCACGATCATTATTTGGGTAGCAGAGAGCTCCAAATACATGAAAGTGTTGAATGTTAGGCTTGCGTTTGTGAACAATTTCATAAGGAGTTTGTTTGTGACGTTTATTGATCATACAACGATTTTGGGTGTAACATGCAGTTGATACGGCTTCGGCCCAAAGATAGTCTGGTAATTGAGCATTGATCAGCATCGTTCGTGCGGCTTCCACTAACGTTCTGTTGCGTCTTTCGACAACTCCATTCTGTTCGGGTGTCCGTGCAATTGATGTTTGATGTTCAATACCCACTTTCTCAAAATAATCACGAAGAGTCTAGTTCTTAAATTCTGTTCCATTATCCGTTCTTACGATTCTAACTGTGTTACGGAGTTGAACCTGAATTTTTGTGAGAAAGGTAACTATCATTGAAGGAGCTTGATCTTTGCTTCAAATAAAGTAGACCCAAGTCCATTTGGAGAAGTCATCAACAATTACAAGAATGTAACGTTTTCCATTTATCATTTGTACGCGCATTGGTCCACAGAAATCCATATTAAGAAGTTGAAGAACATGATCGGTACTGGGTTCGGTTTTAGAACTGAAGTGTGCATGTTTGCTATTTCCTTGTTCACAAGCGGGACATATGTGATCTTTTGAATATCTGAATCTGGGAAGACCGTTCATAACCAGGATTTTGAAGTTTTGAAGTTTAGATGAAACATTCGTTTTTGCCATAACCAGGATTTTGTCGATTCTGCTTTGGAAAAAAGACATATAGGAGAAGAAGCAATCATGTCTGACATTGAGAATGTATAAAGACTGTTTCCACGTGTGCCTGACATAAGATCGTTTCCTTGTAGATCGCGAACGAAGCAAGTTTTCTCCCTAAATGCGACTTCCAAGTCCCCATCACATAATTGACCGACTGAGAAAAGATTGTGTCCGAGACCTTCGACATAATAAACACGACTAATTTCGATGTTCCCACTGACGTAGTCCCCATATCCCATAATTGCAGCGAAATGATCATTCCCGAATCTGACAGTTCCTATGAACTTTGAGACAAAGTTTCTTAACAGTTTGAGATTGCCTGTCGTGTGTCGGGTACATCCGCTATCAACAATCCAAAGAACAATTTGAACCACCTGCATCACACGAAGGAGACGACGATGGAACAATGGTAAGGGTGGAACCCGATGAAGTTGTGGGTTTCATTAGGTTAGAAGCACACAAATTAACAATTTTAGGTATCCATTTAAAATTATGTGTCCTTTGTAACCAACGTTGCCAATTCCAACTAGTTTTCGCTTTCTTCTTAGTGAATTCGCTAAGTGATAGCATGTTCCTAGGAGTGTTGTTCACAACTACAGGGGTAACTACATCATTATTAGAAACTACACTTGGCTTAATTCCTAGCACAGATTTAGAAGCAATAGTGGGCCTAGATTTTGCCAGATGTACGTTTCTTATGACGAGATAAAAGAGAAGTTGCAACACATTTAGCATGATCACCAGATAACATACTTTTACGACAAAACACACATGAAGCATTAAAATTCAAATCATTTAAAGGTTCATCATTCGTTACACAAAGATTAGGATTACAATTTGCCAAATCAGAATCTAAATCTAGCGCAACATGAGTTTTATTCAAATTCCTAAGGTGGTCTTCTACTTCAGTGGCTTCTGCACTTCTACGTTGCTTAATCCTATTCTTCAATTTTTTACTTTTACGCTTGGATCTGCTAATGCTAGTAGTGGCAACTAATCCTGTAGAAGTTGAAGGATCCAAATTAGAAGTCTGAGTGTGTGTGTCTGTGGTGGTTATGTCTAATTTGAACATTCCTGGTGCAACTACATGTGTGTCTACAAACTTTCCTTTTTCAAGTACATTTATTTTCTCTTTCAACTCAATGATGATGTGCTTCTTATCTTGGATTTGAGATTCAAGTTGAGCATTTAGATGTTTAATGTCATTTCAACTTTGTTGCCAATAAACCGTTTCTTCTTGCAATTCAGCAATATCCTTTTCATATTTTGAAATTAGACTTTGTAAATCCGTGGATTCATTATGAAAAGATTTTGACGATTTAAGAGTTTGCAATTGCAATTCAAAATCAAGACTTTGGTTTTGACACCATTCAAGCTTTTTGTTCAATTGAAAAATCTCTTTTGAAAGTTTATTTTGCACATCATCACTGTGTTTCACAAGTTTCTCATTTTCATACTTTAATATCTCAACTTGTTTAGTCAACAATTCAATATCTTCACAGTGTTCATCAACAATCATAGAAGTACCGGATTCATAAAGAGAATTCATAATCACAGATAGTATATCAGCATTGAGGACATATTCTAATAGTCGATCAACATCATTTTGTAAAACTTTGTGTTAGGAATACGTTTTTTATTTAAGAAGATTCGGTCACCCCGCGTATTGGTTAGCATGTTGTAGCTCGTAGTATTTATTATATTAGGTAGTAGTTAGTATTAGTTTAAGTAACACCGTGGAGGACGGACGGGTCTTTACCCACTGTATACCTGATCCACAGCTCGACGGAGAGCGTTTATTATGTACTATAAATACCCCTTCCCACCCAAGGGAAGGGTTGGACCTTTCAAGCTAATAGATTCATATTTTCTTCACTTTCTCTCTCTAGAAACAAAGGCTCCCACTTCTCTCTAACTTCTCTTTAGGTTTTCTTAACTATTCGATCCATGTAACTCATCAACCAACCATGTTATGTTTATGAGTATCCTACAATTGGTATCAAGAGCCATGGTTTCATCTTAGGGCCTTGGATTCTCGGTTTTAGTTTGGTCTTTGGGTTTTTAGTTGGTTAGAATAGTTTTATAAGAAAATCCCTTGGTTTGATCTTGTTCTTGTTATTTGAAGTGTTTTGGTTGTACTTTCTTGTTTAGTAGTGTTAGATTTACATTGTTCTTTAGTTTGTTAGGCTTTTTCAGTCGTTTATTTGGTGTAGTGAAGGATTTGGAGTCTTGTTCTTCGTAGCGATTAACTCCTCGGTAAGAGTTTCTTGGTAGCGATTAAGTCTGGTGGGGTAGCGATTAGTACTTTTTGCTGTTTTGGGACATACGGACAAAATCGCTAGACAGCGACTGGTTTGGATTTTAGTGGTAGCGATTAGTACAAGCTGTCTTCTAGTGGTTAGCGATTAACTAATATCAGCGATTAGCTTTTTAGCGATTAACTGGTGTTAGCGATTATCTCTTCCAGCGATTAACTCTCAGTAGCGATTAACTTTTGTCCAGTGATTATCTAAATCCAGCGATTAGCTTTTTAGCGATTGCCTGGTTTTAGCGATTATCTCATCAAGCGATTAGCTCTGTGCAGCGATTAACTTGGGACTAGCGATTACCTGAATTCAACGATTAGCTTTCTAGCGATTAGCTGTGTTTAGCGATTATCTCTCTTCTGCGATTAGTTCCAGTTAGCGATTATCTCCAGCTAGCGATTACTTTTGGTGGTGTTTAGCGATTAACTCAGCTTGAGATTCTAGTGATTTGTTCATTGATTGTATGTGGTGAATTGTTGTAACTTAAGTCGTTTCGATTAATCTGATTGTGATTTGACGTTGTGAGTTAACTCTTACGGCTTGACTTATTACGATCGGATAGATTGTTACTTGATTTGTCACGACTTGACACTTAGTACAAAGTGTGACTTATCTAAGTTCTCATTCTTAGTCAATTTTGCATAGTTTGTCTTTCGGTTTTCTCAGTTGACTTTAGTAAAATCCCGGGAAAGAATCGATTTCTCGGTTTAAGTCATGTGAGTTGTAAAATCCCGTTTAAGACTCCATCATTATGACTAATACGGCTTCAACTGATGACATCCAAGCTGCTGGGTCCAATACCCGACCTCCTATGCTCGATAGGACTGATTATGAATCATGGTCACAAAGAATTCGTCTCTATTGTCAGGGCAAGGAAAATGGTGAGAACATTCTGAAATCAATTGATGAAGGCCCGTTTCAAATGGGCACCACTAGAGATGTTATCTCCACTAGTGAAGACGACACTGTCACCTTGGGAATTGATAGGTCACGTACTTACAATTATCTCAATGAAGCTGAAAAGAAACGTTATGATGCTGATATCCGAGCTTCCAACATTGTGATACAAGGTTTACCCAAGGATGTCTACAAGCTGATCAAATTTAACACAGAAGCCAAAGTTGTATGGGATAATGTTAAAATGCTTCTAGCTGGGTCAGAACTCACCAAAGAAGATCGTGAATCTCAGCTGTATGATGAGTTTGAGCATTTCAAAATGAATCTCGGAGAGAACATCACAGATTACTATGTCAGATTCCACAAGCTTGTCAATGACATGAAGATGATAAGAATGACGATGCCTAACATCCAACTCAACTCAAAGTTTGTCAACAACATGTCACCTGAATGGGATCGATTTGTCACTGCTGTGAAACTCAACAAAGGACTCAGAAACACCAACTATGAACAGCTCTATGCTTACTTGCAACAACATGAGAAGCATGCCATGTATGACCGTCAGCTGAGAGAAAAATTCAATCCTTTAACCATGAATGATTCTCTTGCTCTCATTTGCAGTGCTCAGGCTTTCAACCAATCCTCACTTGATTTAATCAATCATCCTCCTACACAAGCTACACAGAATCAGTCATCCCTTGGTCAGTCATCTATGCAATCTACAACTGTAAAGAATGCTCAACCAGACTCAGGGAACTCTTACATCGAAAAGAGGATTGATAATCTCTCTAACCAAGTCTCACTGCTGGTTCAACATATCAGATCCACACTTCCTCAAACCAACAACCAACTCAGGACGTCATCTAACCCACGTAATCAAGCTGTTGTGGAAGATGGGCATGTTGTGGTTCAGGGAAGACATAATGTTAACCAGAGGAATAGAGCAAGGGGGTATGGACATAATAGAATTGGGAATGGTAATCAGGGACTGGGAAGACAACCCAAGTGCTATAACTGTGGTGGGTCAGGTCATTTTGCTAGGAACTGCACTCAACCCAAACGTCCCCAGAACTCTGACTACTTCAAAGATAAGATGTTGCTAATGCAAGCCCAGGAGAATGGTGTGGCTCTAAATGAGGAGGAGCTGTTGTTTTTGACAGGGGATGATGGGAACACGTTTGATGCCGATGTAGATGATCAACTAGTTCAGGATTTAGCTCTTAATGATCCGAATATCTTCCAAGCAGAGGATTGTGATGCTTTCGACTCTGATGTTGATGATGAACCTACTGCACAAACCATCTTCATGGCAAATCTGTCTTCTGCAGTCTCATCACCACAGCAAGCTGGTCCCTCCAACTCATCCATCATTTCTGAGGTACTAAAGTTGTATGATACATGCACACGTATTGATGAACCTAAGATTCTCAACGAAACACATCGGACTAATGTTGTGATGCCAGATGATGTCATATTGGAAAACAATAATGTTTCCCCAATAGGACAACATGTGGACTACAACAAAGAATCTGATGTATCCAGTAGAGCATCTTTAGTTGAATGTGACCATAATGTGGTACATGAAAAAAGGATTTATTCCGAAATACAACAAACAAACGTTGTGGAATCAAATGATGCTGATATGGGAAATACTAACGTTATCCCATATGAACATTATGTAAAGCACAATGACGAATCTGTTGTACCAAATGATGAATCCTCTGTTGATCATGATGTGTGTGAGTTTGATGAATACACTGCTAGTGTGCCTGATGATAGCTTGACCACTAGAATTAAGATTCTTAAGGATCAGGTAACTATTTATCAACAACGTGCTAAATTTGAGCTAACCGAACGAGAACAGAAAATGGATTGGCAAATGTGTACACATATAACTGAAAGAAACTTAAAGGAAGAAGCATTAAGAAAGGAAATCAAATCTTTACAAAATCAAATTGATCAAACTGTTAAACAAAAACAGGAGATTCAGGATAGTGTAACTGCACTAAAACTTGATTTTCAAAGTAAAGAAAGCAAACACTTAAATGATTTTTCCAATCTTAAAGCATTAAAGAACAAGCTTGAAAATAAGTTGTACACACAAGGCCAAACAATTCAAACTGCTCAAATGATGCAACAACACATTAAGCTGCGAGATAAACATAGCAATAAGGATTTAGGAGTGCCTAAAACTAACTTTTTTAATAGCATTAGGACCACTCAACCTGCCTTATATGATGCTAATGTGATGCTTACACCTAATCATGCCCACCTGATGTGCCTGATAACGAGGAGATTGATGAGATAGAATCTGTCAGTAGAGAGAAATTAGAAAACAAAATGAAGGATCCCAAGTGCATTAAAAAACGTGTCAACGTCAAACCTCACAATTACTATGAACAGAACCGATTGACTGTTTTTGCACCTCAAACTAAGTTAACACCGGAGCAAATATTTTGGTCCTTAGATGCTGAAAAAATGAAAACTGAGGAACTTAAGGCCAAAACTCCTCTAAAGTTTGCAACCCCAACGGTGTATCCTCCCAATACACAGATGCACTTAGTTCAGTTAGCTCTTCCCACACAATGTAAAACTCTTATTAGCATCTATGTTATTTATCAACTGTTTGCTGATTTTAATGAAACTTGTAAAAAGAGAATTACACCAACGGGAATTACTGAGGGTGAAAGGGGGTTTGAACAAACAAAAGAGTGTTACTTAACCGAAGTCATCCCATTTTTTAAACTTGTTAAAGAACACTTTGAGGGAATGCAAAAATCCCTTGAAAATGAATTGACTGAGATGAAAAAGGTTTTTAAAAATGTGAAAATGAGGGAAAACAAATTACAATAGATCTTCAGTATAGTGAAATCGCGAGAAAAAATGCTCTTATCATGAATGACAATTTGATTGCTCAATGTGTTGTACAAGATGTATTTTATACTGCTATTGGTTCGTCATTAACTACTTGTCAATTTCATGAAATGTCTATTGCATTAAATTTTTTCCAGAATCGTGTTGTTGAGCTTGAGGGGGAGAATTTAAAATTGCAAGAAAAAATTCAAAACGATGATCATGATAACATGATCAGGAATTTTTCGAAACTAGAAGTTGATAATCATAATTTGCAATTAAAATATCAACATTTAGAAGAGAGAATTAAAATCACAAATGCCAAGACATCTTCGGATGCTCCTGAATTTGATGCATATTTTGAATTAGCCAAACGGGATGAAAAAATTCAAGCTCACACTAACACGATTCGAAAATTGAGGGCTCAAATTGCCCAACTGATGTCTAATAAGAGTGATGTGATTGGATCCCAAAAACCGCGGTTGGCAGATTCTCAGACTTTTCAATTACAAAACATCATCAACCATCTGAAACATGAAAATGATTGTTTTCAAGCTGAAAATTCAAAAATCAAACAACATTACAAAGAGTTATATGATTCGATTAAAATCACACGTGAGAAAACCAATGAAAAAATAACTTCTTTGTTAATGGAAATTGAGAATCTAAAGACCCAGGTGAAAGGAAAAATGCCTGCTGCTGCATGTGATAATGTTCTCTCAACAACTTGTAAATGTAAAAAGTATGCATGTGATGCCGTGAATATTCTGCTTCCCCTTAGGAATAATGAGTTAGTCCATAATGATTACCTTAAACATCTTAAGGATTGCCTTGACATGCTTCGTGAGACAGTTGAAGAAAACAAAATAGTGAGACCTGCCGATAGTACCATCATAGAAGCATGTTTTCTCACTAATAGACCACAAGAACTCTAAGAATATGCCATTGGTACATGTCCTAAGATTTTTAGCATGCGAAACAAGATTAAAGCATCTTCCTCTATAATTAAGGACAAGCATGTCACTTTTAATGTGCCTTTGACATCAGCTGAACATAACACACCAGTTACCAGGAAACGAACAGTAGTGCAACAATCTAATGTTCCCATAATGAATTCTATAGGAGTAAACATTGACACTAAAGCTAGCGGGTCAAAGCCTAGTTGCAATACAAGGAATGATAGGACTTCGCCAGCTAAGAGTGCTCAAGGGAAGAATGTAGAAGACCACCTTAGGAACAATAAGATTGATCTGAATGAAATGAATCGTGTTGATTCTTGTATTTGCTTTAGGCGTACTGTAATTAATTTGAATTCTGATGCTAATTGTAAGACTTGTAATGACTGTTTTATTTCTGTTAATCATGATGAATGTTTTAAATGGTTCTTGAAAGCTACTTATTCACCCCCAGTTAAAAATGCTATGAAACATAAACATAAAAAATGTGTTTGGAAAGCCACAGGAAAGATATTCACCAATGTAGGATATCAATGGAGACCCACAGGAAAGTTATTTACTAATGTTGGTCATCAAGGGAGGCCTACTAGAAAATCGTTCACTTTAGGAAATCAGTGCCCATCCACTAATTTTACCAATCTTAAGCATTCAAATGATAAAGTATGGAAGGCAACCGGTGGAAAATTCCCTCTAGTGACACAATCCTCTGATAATAGGTCCATTGCACCCATTAGTGAAGTTGTATCTGATAATTCCATTGCATGTTCTAATCCTATGTCTCTTGAGAATGTGTGTGCTAACCAATTGGACCCCAAATCTACATGGGGATCCATGTTTTTCAGTTATCCATATCTGTCTGGTTTCAAATGCAGGTCGTACAAATCGTCCTTTGGTATTTGGACTCAGGCTGCTCAAAACATATGACTGGAGATCGCTCGCGGCTCAGAAACTTCGTGAATAAGTTTATCGGGACTGTTAGATTCGGGAATGATCATTTTGGGGCAATAATGGGTTATGGTGATTATGTGTTTGGTGATAGTGTCATTTCAAGAGTTTATTATGTAGATGGGCTTGGGCACAATCTTTTCTCTGTTGGTCAATTCTGTGACTCCGATCTTGAAGTCGCTTTCAGAAAACACACTTGTTTTATTAGAGAATTGGATGGTGTGGATCTTCTGAAAGGTAGTCGTGGCACAAACCTCTACACCATTTCTATTGAAGACATGATGAGGTCATCTCCAATTTGCTCTTTATCTAAGGCCTCAAAGAACAAGTCATGGTTGTGGCATCGTCGTTTGAATCACTTGAACTTCGGTACCATCAATGAACTCACTCGTAAAGATCTTGTTCAAGGCATGCCCCGACTGAAATATGAAAAAGATCATCTTTGTTCGGCATGTCAACTGGGTAAAAGCAAGAAACACACTCACAAACCCAAAACAATCAACTCCATTATGGAAGTTCTTCACACCCTTCGCATGGATATATGTGGACCAATGAGAGTACAAAACATCTTTGGGAAGAGATATGTAATGGTGGTCGTTGGTGATTATTCTCGGTTTACTTGGGTAAAGTTCTTGAGATCCAAGGATGAAACTCCAGAGATCATCGTCAAACTTATCAAGCAGCTGCAAGTTAGACTCAATAAAACTGTCAGGTTTGTTCGCACCGATAATGGAACTGAGTTTGTCAACAAGCAGCTCACTCAATTTTATGAAGACCTTGGCATTAGTCATCAAAAGAGTATACCCAGAACGCCTCAGCAGAATGGTGTTGTTGAAAGACGAAACCGTACCCTTGTAGAGGCTGCTCGAACCATGCTTATATTCTCTAAGTCTCCTATGTTCTTATGGGGGGAGGCAATTGCAACTGCTTGTTACACCCAAAACCGATCACTGATTCATCCTCTTCACTGTAAAACCCCTTATGAGCTAGTGCATGGTAGAAAATCTGATCTCTCGTTTCTACGTGTGTTTGGTGCACTATGTTACCCAACTAACGATAATGAAGACTTGGGTAAGCTGAAGGCGAAAGCTGATATCGGGATCTTTGTTGGTTATGCATCAGATAAAAAGGGTTACCGAATCTACAACAAAAGAACCCAACAAATCATGGAAACTATTCATGTCACGTTTGATGAGCTGACCGAGCATACGGCTCCTGAACACTCCAGTTCTAGACCCACACCTAACCTCTTGACACCTGGACCAATTAGTTCAGGACTTGTACAGTCTTCCACTTATGCAGCTCCTTATGTACCTCCTACCAGTGAGGAATTGAAGAAGCTATTTGATCCGATGTTTGATGAGTATTTTGAGCCTCAGCAGTTTATTGAACCAGAACCACAAGTCCTAAACCCTAACGTTGCTGCTGTTAATGCCCGTCAAGACACAAATGGTCCATCTGTTTCCATCTCCGTTGGTCAAGATGCTCCATCATCTAGTTACACTCAACCCACATCAAACAATCAAACCTCTTTTGAACATCAAGGAACTGCATCTAATAATAATTATTTTGAAGTGAATCCCTTTGCTCAAGCTGATGATGAGCCGTTTGTTAATGTGTTTGCTCCGGAACCCTCCAACGAGACAACTTCTTCAGAGGACTCTAACACGGCCATTTCTGTTCACAATCCTCAACATCATGAACATCTCAGAAGATGGACAAATGATCACCCAATTGACAACATCATTGGAAATCCTTCTCGTCCGGTGTCCACTCGTAAACAACTTGCCACCGATGCCCTGTGATGCTTCTTCAATTCCGTACTTACTAAGGTTGAGCCCAAGGATTTCAAGGAAGCATTGACTAAAGAATCCTGGTTTAATGCAATGCAAGAAGAAATACACGAATTTGATCGTCTTGATGTATGGGAGTTAGTACCCCCTCCAGAATGTGCTATGATTATCGCTCTTAGGTGGATCTTCAAGGTGAAGCTTGATGAGCACGGTGATGTTCTGAAAAACAAGGCTCGGCTTGTGGCTAAAGGATACCGACAAGAGGAAGGGATAGACTTTGAAGAATCATTCGCACCTGTTGCTAGAATTGAGGCCATCAGAATCTTCCTTGCTAATGCTGCCAGTAAGAATATGGTTGTTTATCAAATGGATGTTAAGACGACATTCTTAAATGGTAGGTTGAAAGAGGTAGTGTACGTTACTCAACCCGAAGGATTCGTGGACCCTGAACGACCTAATCATGTCTATCACTTGAAGAAGGCTCTTTATGGACTTAAGCAAGCTCCTAGGGCATGGTATGATACATTGTCCAAGTTCCTCCTTGCTAATAAGTTCACCAAGGGTGTTGTTGATCCTACTCTATTTACCAGAATATCAGGCAATCATCTACTTCATGTTCAGATCTATGTAGATGACATTATCTTTGCTTCGTCTGATCCCATGGAATGTGATCGTTTTGCACAAGAGATGAGCTCCGAGTTCCAAATGTCCATGATGGGACAAATGTCATTCTTTTTGGAGTTGCAAATCTCCCAAAATCCCAATGGCATTTTCATCAATCAATCCAAGTATGCTATGGAAATCTTAAAGAAATTTGGATTTGAATCATGTGACTCAGTTGACACTCCAATGGTAGAGAGATCAAAATTAGATGAGGATGTTATGGGAATCCCAGTCGATCAAACAAGGTACCGCAACATGATTGGATCCCTAATGTACCTCACTGCTAGTCGGCCAGATCTACTATTTGCGGTATGCATGTGTGCTCGATATCAATCTAAACCTACCAAAAAGCACTTGGAAGCTGTCAAGAGAGTCTTTAGGTATCTTCAAGGGACTATCCACATGGGTCTCTGGTACCCTAAAGACACTGCTATGGCACTCACGGCCTACTCTGACGCTGACCATGCTGGGTGTCAAGACACTCGTCGAAGTACTTCAGGTGGTGCTCAATTTCTAGGAGATAAGCTTGTGAGTTGGTCATCAAAGAGGCAAATGCGTACATCTATTTCCTCTACAGAGGTGGAATATATTGCCATGTCATCCTGCTATGCTCAAATCTTATGGATGATATCACAATTGTCTGACTATGGCTTTGTTGACAACAACGTTCCGATGTACTGTGACAACAAAAGTGCTATAGCTCTTTGCTGCAACAACGTCCAACACTCCAGATCTAAGCACATTGATATTCGACATCACTTCATCAAGGAACAAGTGGAAAAGGGGATTGTGGAACTTTACTTCGTGAGGATTGAGTTTCAGCTGGCAGACATCTTCACTAAGGCACTACCAAGAGAACGCTTTCAATTTATTCTCCCGCGTCTTGGCATGAAGAGTCTTACTCCAGAATCGCTCAAAAGTCTTCAGGAAGAGAATGAGGAGTAATGGATTTGCTTCACATATCCTTGTACATAGTTTATAAAACCAAAAAGAAAATACAAAAATATAAAATCTAGAAAAACCATAAAAATCTGAAAAACACAAAAATACCAAAAATAGTTGTTTTAGGCATGTCTTCTGTTTATCGATAACATTTAAGGTTCTAGAAATGTCATTCAACAATGTCACGGAACTTTAAATGAAGCTCGAGCAGAAGTTTAAAATGAATAAGTAAAACATGTCTTGATGGCTTGCTATTACTTCAGATAGCAACCCGTACCTCTAAATGGGGAAAATACGTCGCCAAAAAGACGGTTGTTCCTCTCACTGGGTGAAGTTCACCCGAGCATGGATTACTTTATATCCATGTTTCATTGAAATGATGTACGTTTCAGTGCATCATTTCTAGAAAAAGAAGAGAAGTCTTCTTTCATCCCAAAATCTCTCTCGTCTTAGATTCTTCAAGAGAGATTTTGTGGTTTACAAGGTGGCTATCGGACTTAAATTTTCACAAATACCTACCACTCAATGTAATGACTACAACTCTTTAAATAGAAAACGGGTCATTAATTGAGGGGGAACGTATTTTCTCAAAATTTCTGCACCTTTCAAAACTTTGTGCACCAGCAGCAGTGATAAGTCGTCTCATAATCAGTACATGTTAAAATCTGACCACATTTTCTCCCAAGTTTCTAAACTCATTTAAATCAATTGGGATCACAAAATCTTAAATGATTTGAAATTTTATGATCGGGGGAGAGAATGTGATTTAAATATGAAACCTGATTAAATGTGATATTTTGGACTTAAAGTAAATATATGCTCCCCGATATGTGCTAAACCTTTTGATAAACCGGTGCACATATTGAGGGGGAGCAAAAAGGCTTGAGGTGATTAAAAATTTCGGCAATTTTGGAAATTTTGGCATCTTATGTGAGCGTGACTCAAATTTAACCAATGAATTGACGAAACAAAAACTGTCATCAATCGAAAGGACTTGTCCTGGCCGGGTAATAATTTCAAACTGGTCTAACCAGTGATGTAAGCGTGTCTCGAAGAGGACTTTTCCAAGTAGAGTGTACCGTTTCGAGAAACTCTTCTTAGATGTATACTTTGACGGGTCTAACTTCCTTACTAAGGAACGTTAACAACTTCAAGTTAGTTATTAGGTCTAGTTATCACCTAAAAGCTGATAATGGATCCCTTTAACTAAGCAACGTAAACGTGTCCCTCGGGTATATGTCTATTAAGAATGGATCAATTCAAAAAGTGCAACTCACCCCGACATGTGCAAATTTCTATCAAAAACATATGAGCACATGTTAAGGGGGAGCATTTGAAAATTCATAAAACTCTCAAGGTGTTAGCAAAAATGTGTTTCTTGATCATAAACACTTTGAGAGAAATTTTCAATGATTTGGTTATATGGCGATTGTGGAAAGATACCAAAAGACCGACCACTTTACTTTAATGCATGGAGTTATGAGGATGGTAAGGTTAGGTATATGTTCCCATGATCTACCAGAACCGGAGGGATCTTCCCAGGGACAATCCAATAGATAGAATAGAAGTCCTTAGGAAAGATTGAGAAAAAAAGGGAGAAAAGTGAGAAAGGGAAGAGTGCCGACTGAGATAGAGCTAGGACTGGAACAAACCCAACAAGGTTCTAGTAATGAAGTCTCGGTAAGCACTGAAGGGGTTGAAGAATTAAAAAGAAATGAAATGAGAAAGGGTGAAAAGAAATAGCCCTCCAATTATTCAACCTTAGGGCAGAAACCGGGTTCAACTCATCTACTACTGGTCGTTACTAAGGTAACACCGGTATTGAAGTCAAGATGTCATGGACCCAGTGACACATTGCTGATGCAGGTTTTACTGACCAGGTTTTAATATTTATAATTGTCTCGTTTACCTAAGGTCTACCTTTAACGTACTAACGGGCAGTGTACCCGATCGTGTGTGGTATAGCTAATTGGTAAAGCCGAGGTCGTCCCAAGAGCTAAGGTGCGGAGGTTATCTAAGTTTAGTGTCACGTTTAAAAGGGGGTTTTTGTAGATTGATTAATTAAAACTAAGAAAAGTAAATAACAAGACAGAAAAGTAAATAAGATTGAGATCAATAAAGGAGAAGTAGTGTTAACCTAATTACTACTCTTGTTATCATTATGACTAGTTTTCTATAGGTGCATCCTATCATATCGTTCGGGGATACGAAATTCATTTCGGGTCAGATGGTCAAATTCACCTAGATCTATCTTATACCTTGTCCTATCCAAAGTTATTGTAAAACCTTGGGTTCATCGGTAAGAAGACATAAGAGTCATTAAGTGCCTCTACTAACATGGACAAGACTAACGAATGCGGCATGGTCAGATCTTACACCCCTCTTACTCCGTTAAGTAACTAGCATCGGTAGGTGGTCCTAGGGTTAATTCGCACATGCATGGTAAGGAAAGACATCTACGGTTAGTACAAACCTTACCACATCACATCCCTAGCGACTTGCTTCCTAGGGTTAATTCCACAAGTCCCTAGAGAACAACCAACGCTAATCACTACGGGAACTAGAGTGCCCCAAGCCTCGCCATGAAAGTAAACAAACAATAGACAATAGATGCGTAGAAAACTAAATCATACTAATAACAATTTCATAAATAGGCTAACACCAAGAGGTGTTTAGCCACTCATGTTCATAGTTGCAGAAAAACAAATATGTATCAATACAAAGCTAAACATGAATCAAATACAAAAAAAAGGAATGGATAAACTTATGATTGGTGTGTGAATCCTCCCTTGGAAATGACTTCAATGAGGCTAGAAATTCGTTCCTCCTACTCCCTGAGTTTCTCCCAACTTCTGTGTGGTGAAGAGTGAATGAATAAACTCGGATTTAGGGCTGGTATTTATAGGCCCGACATTGTTACGGCGTAGCTATGATGGAGTGCTACGCCGTACCCTTTGATAATTATGTTACGCCGTAATTTGATCACTTGTTACGGGTGTAACTTCTTGATAAGCTGCTTGTTACGGCGTAGCTGATAAGATTGCTACGCTGTAACATCTTCCTTGGCCTTGTTAGTTCTCCTCGACTTTAATTTGGGGATTACGTTGTATCTTGAGAGTTGCATTCCTCCGTAACACCCTTTAGTGGGTCATTACGCCGTAGCCAGATGATTTGCTACGGCGTAACCTTCATAAATTCCTTGTTACGGACGTAAGTAGAGAGACCATTACGCCGTAATCTTCATTAACTCTTGTTACTGCGTAGGTAGATAGAACGTCTACGCCGTAATTATAGCAGAATCCATGATTTCCCTCATATTTTCAGTAAAGTCCTTCTATTTCCTCGTTTGCTCGTTCTTTTGCTCATCTTTACCCTGAAACCAAAATAGGAAGAAATAAGAGTACAAATTCTTCATTTAAGTAGCAAAGATGACCAGTTTAGGGGAGAAATTAACACTTAAATCATGGGTAAATTTGATGTTATCAAATATCCCGCCACTTGAACTCTACTTGCCCTCAAGTAGACCTTATTAGAATAATTCTCAAAAAGATATCCCCCATGAATTAGGAGAATATGAATTTAAAAACTCCCTATGCTAGAATATATCAAAGCCGAACACCTCACGAATTGGGAACAAACACTCATATCTCTCTCCTAATCTTGGTGTTAATTTTGGGGTGATCACTCAACGCACAGTCATAGAATGTATTCTATCATAGGCTTGGCAGTTACACAAATCTCTACCACTAGAGCTAAGGTCGAAACAATTCTTAAAGGCAATATAGGGTGAACATATATAAGGTTTGGTGGTGTAGTGTTGTTACTAACATGCTACGGCAAAAGCGACAAAGGCAATGGTACATGACCGGAACGCCGGGCAAGACACCAATGACTGCTCGGACCCTTCACCTAAGCATGATTCACAACTAAGGGTAGGATAAGACATGGGATGCACTTTAATGGTGTAAAAAGAAAAAGAAAACAAATAGTCTTAGCTTATAACCGAGTTGCTACCACCTGTTGTTCATCCAAAGTCCAAGTTTCAAAATGCAAGAATTGGATCATGTAACAAGTGTGTGCCATTAGTGGACGTCATGATGGGCACAACACTTGGTCTTCATGTTGGTGATTAAGAACCAACAACTTCATTCTTCATAAATGACCGAAGTGGCCTCTTCGATACTAATTCTTTCAAAGCTCTTATTCCGGTGCTATACAATGGTGCACCAAATCTAACATATCTACATACGGAATTTTTTTTTTTTTTTTTTTTTTTTTTTTTTTGCTTAACAATAAATGTATCCCCCCACTTGGGATGAACTATACATGTACAATTGTGGGTTTCTCATGATCTTCAAAGATTGGTCTTCAACGTAGGTGTGATTCTCGAATCTCTTGACTTGGACCTCAAATTAGAACAAATGGCAACTTCCCAACCATAAACCAAGACTACATGGTAGGCTAAGGTGTAAGTGTGTATCGAAACAATTATATGGGTAAGAAACGAAAGGATAGGCTCAAAAGGGTGTATCTAGGGGTATCTTGCACTAAAGGTGAGTGCAACAAAGGGTTTAACACGGGGTCGAATAGTCGATGTGACTAATCGATAAACACACACATATAGGCTATTTGGGTGATAATCCTAAAATATTGCCTTCTTAAAATGTTTCTTCCAAATGTATCAAGAAATCTCAATACACTACTCGTACACGGTTTCAAAATGATGTAAAAGCCAAGTTCTAAAGTTTACAAACTACCGGCACACTCATATTTTTGGTGGATTTGGGGTAAAACAGGGTGAAACTGAAATAGGCTAAACCTCACCATTGTATTAAGGGTTAATGTGCTCGGCTAAGGTCCATTCTAGTTAGGTTCGGAAAAACATGTCAAAAGTTTTAAAAGTGGCATAATTTTTCACAATAAACTAGAAAAATAAGGGCAAGATAAGGTTCAAGTGTAAAATTCTACTCCCGTCCCCCCAATTGAGTTGTACAAAGTCCCTTTTGTACATAATATAAAAATTAAGAGGAAAAGTAGAATTAGAACGAGAACTTCCCTAAAATTTGCTCTTGAAAATGGTAGAAGGATCATGTTGAAAAACGTGCCTCCGCTTCGCCTAAAGAGCAAACTTCAAATCCCTGGAATCACACAACTACCAAAAGCATAAAACCTTTGAAAAAGAAAAAGAAAATAAAAACCTAACTCACTTTCGTAGGAGTCACGGTTGCATTTAGCGTATGCAACAAGCCTTTTAAACCACTTGGTGTCCCAAGTGGACGAGTGAAGTCTCGTGAGGGTTTACAGGGAACACACCCACAAAGTTCATTTAAAAACTATTACAAGTTTAAAGAATGTTTTGTAAAAAATAAAAGCGTTTTTAAGGTTTAAAAGGTAGCTACGGCGTAGCCATAATAAGCTGCTACGCCGTAGTTGCTGATTTCAATTCGATTGCAACCAGAGGCTTCCTACGGCGTAGTCAAATGAAGGAGCTACGCCGTAGCAAAGGCCTGGAGAAAATTTCTTTGTACCAAAGTTCAAAAATTAGTTCTCCATCGCCATGCTTCCTTTATAACCTGCAACTTATTAGTACAAAACATACCAAACCAACAAAATAAGGAAAAACGGAAAAGAAAAGGATAATTCGGGTTGTCTCCCGAAAGAGCACTTTTGTTTATTATCGAGTCTTTAAGTTAGACTCGACGCCCTAGTCTGCTGGTAGCGCACCAAGTTTGGTGTGCATCTCTTCGCGTATTAAATTCTTTAATTTTTCTCCATTCATCCTTCCAACTGGCAGTTGTTTATCAATTGCTTTATCGATGCTAATGAAACTTCCCACACCATCCATAGTGTATTTTTGAACCTTGAAAGTTTCGACTTGTATATCCGGCGGGTCATACCTTCGTCCTTTTATTTGGCATTCCTGAACTTCTATAGCTTCCATTTCAACATTATGCCAAAACTTCCTTCCTCCTTTGAAAGTTCTTTTTCATTTTCCCCATATATCCTGGAGCATATACCCTTTGATTCCAATCTTGAGTTCATATTCGTCCAAGAGTTGCAACACTTCTCTTTCAAATTCAAACTTAAATTTTTTGAAGCTCCTTTCGAGAGGATCATCAAATTCCTCAGACCCGGCAGATACATTTGAATAACTATCGATCATCCATTCAACAAATGCTTTCAATCTTGTTTCTTTTTCGATGCAAGTGGAGCCAAACTTTTTCGTAATCCATTCATCAAATGAGTAATCACGCCCTTTAGGTTCTTTTTCCGGATTAATGCAACTAATCTTGAATTGCCTTCTAGATTTATCAGGGGGAATGTTTCGAGAGCAATCCCCTGCTTCAGCTGAGTATATCTTATCGGGTAGATTATTATCGCCTTCATCAAACGATAAATTCGATCGATAGTAGTCGTAATCCTGCTGGAATCCTTTTATCACCTGCTCATTAATAATAGTGTTCCCAAACCTGACCTTATACCAATCGTGAAAAGATAGATTTCCGAAATCAATGTCGCGCCTCTCGGCTCCATGAAAACATGTCCATTCCAAATGAGCTCGTTGGTCATCATCTAACTCTCTGTTATCTCCTCCATTGCAAATGTAATGGAAAGGATCGCAGGTCGGCCAAGCTTGTTCACGGCCATTGCTGACCATGATTATTGGGTTACAATAATGATTTTTTAATACCTGGGTTCTTTCATCAACAACCCTGCTCATAATTTTATCGTGCCTGTTTTGCGCCTGCTTAGAGTAACTAGCATGTTCTTCAAAATGGTTAGTATTACAATCCATGCAAGATTCCGAATCACATAAAACAGGGCTAGTGTAAAGATCAATATTTGGTCGGAGACTAGTATCGTTGGTTTCCTTAATCATACAGATATCTTCTAGAGTGGTGTTAACAGATTTTAAGGATCCATTATGATTAAATGTAATACTTTCTTTCCCATTTTCTAGAGTTATCTCTTTTTCAAAAACCTTAATATTGGCATGCGAAGTAGCCAAAAATGGTCGTCCAAGAATCAGGTTATTATTGCATTTATCTATCATATCAATAACCAAAAAGTCTCCAGGAAACACAAACTTATTAATCTTAAGTAAAACGTTATCCAGAGTTCCCTTAGGTGTTGTTCTAGACATATCTGCCATTTCTACCATTGATGTTGTCTTTTTAAGATTAATTAGATTTAATTTTTTAAACAAAGAAAACGACATCATGTTAACACTGGCTCCTAAATCAGCAAGAGCAAACATATCAAAATTACCAATGGTGCAAGGGAGTAGAAACTTTCCTGGGTTTGGTTCCTTGTCTAGAAGCTGGCTGGGCATTCTTCCGTAGTCAATACTTCTTTCTCGCATGTAACTAACTCCGCAAAACTTCTTCTCAGAGATGGTGTTCCGTTCGGTTTCTTCATTATCTTCGCTGAGAGATAGAACCTTGCACTCCTCAAATTCTACTCTGGGTTGAAGCTTAGTTGCCAGTTGCCCAACTTGAGTCTTAAGGTTATTAATTGCGGCGCTTTGATTACGTAAATTTCTTTCAGTATCAACCTTCATTTCGTCCATCCATTCTTGAAATTTTGAATAATTTAATGAGGATTCCTTGACATGATTATTTACCATTTCTTCCAAACTGATTTTTTTACTTGTATAGGGTGCCTTATCTTCAATCTTAGTGTACCACCCTTGAGGTCCCACGCGATATTTGGCCCCATTTCCTGGTCCTATGTGTGTGTTACTGGATTCTCTGGCCCTCGTCTCTCCCACTCTCATTACTTCCTCTTTTGTCACTTCTTTCCTGACTCCGTGCTCACGTTTAGATCTAATTGTGTGCACATTTTCTTTAAGTTTTCTGATGTCACGCCCCAAGTTTTCGATCTTATTAGTAATAAGCGTTATTCCTTCAGTGCTTCCAGCTATGCTCCTATTACTTCCACCTTCATGCCACTTTTGGGAGTGGTCTGCCATATCTTGAATAGTCCTTAGGGCTTGAATAGGAGTCATACTAGGGATAGGTCCCTGAGAGTCTAGCATTTGGCGGGTGGAGATGTTGATCCCTTTGTAAAAAATGTTGACCGTTTGTTGTTTGTTGAGATCATGAGTAGGACACTTGTACAAAAGATCATTGTACCTATCCCAAGCTTAGTACAATGTTTCATCCCCATCTTGCTTGAAGTTGTGAATGTCTTCAAGCTGTTTTGCCATCCTCGAAGGAGGGCAATACCTTTGGATGAAATGCTTCTTTGAAAGGTCCCAAGTGTTCACCGTCCCCACTGGTAACCTATCGATCCATCTCTTTGCTACTCCAGTCAAAGTCATCGGGAATACTCTGAGTATAAGTGCATCATGAGATACCCCCGGAATGTTGAACAGACTAACAATGTAGAGGACATTGTCAATGTGTTCATGAGCATCTTCTGTCTTGCTTCCCGAAAATGGGTCTTTCCGAAGTTCCCTTATGAATTGATTTTTAATCTCGAACTGCACATCATTCCCAATAGCTGGCCTAATCAAACCAGGCCCTTGATCTTATCTCGTGAGAGCCAAATACTCTTCAAGAGTCAGGTTGTCAATGTCAATATCTGCCATGGTACCTGAAATTTAAAGTAGATCGTGAGTACTGAAAATAAAATTAAACAAAAACTTAAAAAAAAAATCCAAATAGCTCCCCGGCAGCGGCGCCAAAAACTTGATGCAGGTTTTACTGACCAGGTTTTAATATTTATAATTGTCTCGTTTACCTACGGTCTACCTTTAACGCACTAACGGGCAGTGTACCCGATCGTGTGTGGTATAGCTAACTGGTAAAGCCGAGGTCGTCCCAAGAGCTAAGGTGCGGAGGTTATCTAAGTTTAGTGTCACGATTAAAAGGGGGCTTTTGTAGATTGATTAATTAAAACTAAGAAAAGTAAATAACAAGACAGAAAAGCAAATAAGATTGAGATCAATAAAGGAGAAGTAGTGTTAACCTAATTACTACTCTTGTTATCATTATGACTAGTTTTCTATAGGTGCATCCTATCATATCGTTCGGGGATACGAAATTCATTTCGGGTCAGATGGTCAAATTCACCTAGATCTATCTTATACCTTGTCCTATCCAAAGTTATTGTAAAACCTTGGGTTCATCGGTACGAAGACATAAGAGTCATTAAGCGCCTCTACTAACATGGACAAGACTAATGAATGCGGCATGGTTAGATCTTACACCCCTCTAACTCCGTTAAGTGACTAGCATCGGTAGGTGGTCCTAGGGTTAATTTGCACATACATGGAAAGGAAAGACATCTACGGTTAGTACAAACCATACCACATCACATCCCTAGCGACTTGCTTCCTAGGGTTAATTCCACAAGTCCCTAGAGAACAACCAACGCTAATCACTACGGGAACTAGAGTGTCCTAAGCCTCGCCATGAAAGTAAACAAACAATAGACAATAGATGCGTAGAAAACTAAATCATACTAATAACAATTTCATAAATAGGCTAACACCAAGAGGTGTTTAGCCACTCATGTTCATAGTTGCAGAAAAACAAATATGTATTAATACAAAGCTAAACATGAATCGAATACAAAACAAAGGAATGGATAAACTTATGATTGGTGTGTGAATCCTCCCTTGGAAATGACTTCAATGAGGCTAGAACTTCATTCCTCCTACTCCCTGAGTTTCTCCCAACTTCTGTGTGGTGAAGAGTGAATGAATAAACTTGGATTTAGGGCTGGTATTTATAGGCCCGACATTGTTACGGCGTAGCTATGATGGAGTGCTACGCCGTACCCTTTGATAATTATGTTACGCCGTAATTTGATCACTTGTTACGGGCGTAACTTCTTGATAAGCTACTTGTTACGGCGTAGCTGATAAGATTGCTACGCCGTAACATCTTCCTTGGCCTTGTTAGTTCTCCTCGACTTTAATTTGGGGATTACGTCGTATCTTGAGAGTTGCATTCCTCCGTAACACCCTTTAGTGGGTCATTACGCCGTAGCCAGATGATTTGCTACGGCGTAACCTTCATAAATTCCTTGTTATGGACGTAAGTAGAGAGATAATTACGCCGTAATCTTCATTAACTCTTGTTACTGCTTTGGTAGATAGAACGTCTACGCCGTAATTATAGCAGAATCCATGATTTCCCTCATATTTGCAGTAAAGTCCTTCTATTTCCGCGTTTGCTCGTTCTTTTCTTCATCTTTACCCTGAAACCAAAATAGGAAGAAATAAGAGTACAAATTCTTCATTTAAGTAGCAAAGATGATCAGTTTAGGGGAGAAATTAACACTTAAATCATGGGTAAATTTGATGTTATCAACTGCACTAAACCTTCCAACCACTCAAGTTCTCTTAAAAGAGCTTGTTTCATTCTCACGGGGAACCGGTGTAATCTATCAACTCGTCTCTTAGAGATGGTTGATATTGAAGCAGGAGACCCCTTCCTAGTCTCCGCATAGGATAACCTATTTGCACTGTTTGAGTCTAGAGCCTCGAGATGCATCAAAAGATCTCTTAGGTACACTTAGTCTGTACACTGGTTGGTCAACACTATGGACACCAGTTGTAATAGATCGAGTCCTTCGCAGATCTTAGCAATCTGCCAAGAACACTTATGAGGGAATATACATATGTATATCCTAGTGATTGAGTGGAAACTTCTGCCAGGGTCAACATCAAACAGCCCTGAAAGCAGGTCGCTTCGGTAACTCCTTATGGGTTACGCTTAGTGTACGCGGTGGTGTTTCAAAAGGTCTACAGTCGTGGGGTGATCTCCAGCGACTCACCTAATCTTTGATGTACTACGGTATGTCAGTGAAAGCCCTTTAGGGGGTATCCGATTGGGAACGGCCTTGGTAAGGATTAGAGAAAGTCTTCACACTATGCTGTTGACAATCTCGAAGTCCGAACCTGTAAGTGCTGGTATGTTTATTACTAACCAATTTTCATGCAGCTCAACATACCAATCTTATCATTTTCACCACCATCACTCTAGTTCCACATGCTCATACCAACATCTAAAAGGAGTTTTCAGAACTGTTCAACCATGGAGATGCACTCAACAAAGATGTATGGGCATATTGGAAAGGCATACACCCACCGGAGATACAGGAGCTGGCGATTGTTGCTGATTGCTGAAAAGATGTCGTTCATCACCTTATGTTCACACTTCAACATCAAATTCAAAGAAATCATGATCATTGAATGGGCTTCAACTATGCTTCCTCAACTCTGATGAAGAAGATCATGATCCTGAAAAGTGTGAGCATGCCAATACAAAGTCGTTCAAATCACGTAGAGACGTTGCTGCTCAAAGATGACTTAAAGCTACTCATTTGGATGAAGAACTCGAAGTAAAGCTAAAGATCATCCAACACATTTAACAAGTCATCTAGAGTCAACTGCTGAAAGCACAAAGTTCATGACAATGAAGAATCAAAGAATACGAGCTACAAAGATATCGACAAAGATTTAGTTGCTGAACTCCAATGTTTAATGTATTAATTTCCGGGGTGACCTCTCTTAGAGGGAGACTATTAGGAATACGTTTTTTATTTAAGAAGATTCGGTCACCCCGAGTATTGTTTAGCATGTTGTAGCTCGTACTATTTATTATATTAGGTTGTAGTTAGTATTAGTTTAAGTAACACCGTGGAGGACGGACGGGTCTTTACCCACTGTATACCTGATCCACAGCTCGACGGAGAGCATTTATTATGTACTATAAATACCCCTTCCCACCCAAGGGAAGGGTTGGACCTTTCAAGCTAATAGATTCATATTTTCTTCACTTTCTCTCTCTAGAAACAAAGGCTCCCACTTCTCTCTAACTTCTCTCTAGGTTTTCTTAACTATTCGATCCATATAACTCATCAACCAACCATGTTATGTGAGTATCCTACACTTTGTTATGACGTTTTTGTTGTGAAAATGATTGTTCAATTTCATGAAAAACATTCATCATGGATTGGACTTCTTTTTTAAGCTGCTGTTCCCAACGTGTTGCACAAGAACGCAAATGTTTAATGTATGGTGAAAATTGTTTTTGAAACATTTCCCTCCTTTCTTTAGCAACAGGAGAGTGAAAGTTGGAAACTGTTATTTCAGAATTGCGTTCAATTGCTTCTTCCAAAATGTTTATGTCTTCCATGAACGTGTCAAAGTACCGAAGTATATTAGATTTAGTTAAGATGTGAATTTGATGTTCTAAATCTAGTTCTGTTATGTAAGACTTTTGAAAATCGACTTCGACACTTGTATTCTGAGTTTCTCTTGTTTTAACATTGTTAAGTTGTTTTTGACAATACTCAAGTTCCTTTGTTAATAATGCATTTTTCTCTTTTAATCTAGCATTAAGCTCTTGACATTTGATGTTCTGAGTTTGACTGGTCATGAGTAAGGTCTGAAGTTCTGAATCTGGATCAGTCAATGGTTCGTGTTGTTCAATTTGATCATTGTTATCGTTGTCAGTTGAAGTAATTCAATCATCAAATGTGACAATAGGATTGATTTGATCATAATCGTCAAACGTAACCACTGTGTCCATTTGATTATTCTCTTGAGTAGATAACAATGAATTACTTTGAACAACTTGTTCCTCATCAGATGCAGATGCAGAAGGGGAAGCAATTTCATGTATCAGGCATGTATTAAGATCAACTACCTGAGACAGACCGTCAGTATCATACACTGGGCCCGAATCACTTACCTGATGATCCTGCATAGTAGCCATCAGCATCATGTCAGCATTAGCTTCCCAGTCATCCATGTCAGTAGCATAATATGCATTGGTCATCAAGTTGTAATCATGTTCAGCAAATGATCCGCCTGCTTCATCCTTAAGAGCTGAGAGATATGCTTGCATATAAAATGCACTTCCACGAGATCGCGGTTTAAGACATGTTGTTGCCATATGACCTTGGTTAGTAACTTCTTTCCCAAGTTTCACAAGATTTTTAAGAAGAGATTGCCTATGAGCATGTAGTGAAACAGGATGGTACTATGGAATAAGGATAGGCTCAGGCTCATTTGGAGGATTGAAGACTAAACCATTGTGATTGAAAACTAAGGATCCATGGACACCAGCAGGGGATGATGGAGCAGGGAGTATGGTCTTTGGTAGATTCACGCTAAACAAGATTCAAGGATTTGGTTCATTCTGATTTGATGAAGTTCTTCTGAATGATGCAAAGCTTCAAGATATTTCCACATTTCATGAGCACTGGCGTCAAAGTCCAATTGCATGTAAATTGTATTTGGAAGGCCTAAAGTGATATACCAAGCAGCTTGTTGATCAGAATCGTACTGAGCAAGTTCAATAGCCGTCAAATCCTCATTAGTTTGAATTTTTATCATCCCAGTTGAGTTAGCAAGAAACTTCATTTGGTATGGACCATCTCGAATGGATTTGAGTATGAGACCTGCCTGAGGACGATCTGTGAGCCAGTGTAAAAATCTCTGCTTCCAATCAGTATATGTTCCTGGTAGTAACATAGGAGGATTTGATTCATTGCCAAAGAGCAGAACATGATGAATGTAGGAACTGTGACTTGGTTGATGAAGATACGGTTGTTGATATTGATCGTTGTAGTATGGAAGTGGAGACATGATAGAAGACTTGTGTAGAAATGGATCTTGTAGAAGGTATAAGAGTTCTCCCAAAACTTGTAAGTCCAAACAATTCTCGACAATATGTAACAGTAAAAAGTTCTCAATAAGTTGGCAGTTTATCGAGAACACAAAAGTTATCGAGGATTGGTGAAATTATCGAGAATACCAGTTATCGAGGATACAAAAGAGAACCTTATCGAAAATATGGAAATATACTCCAATCAGAAAAATTCTCGAAAATTATGAATAAGATTTCGAAAACAACTTAACTTATAGAAAACTAGGAAAGTTGTCGATAAAGTATATGTGTTCTCGAAAACTTCAAATTTTCGAAAATAGAAACCCAACTTTCGAAATTATACAATTTCAAAAGTTATCCAATAAGTCGAAGTGTTTTCTTTCTTATACAAGAGAGAAAACACTGAGTAATCAACGGTTAAGCTCCTGGATGAATAGAGTGTGTTCTCGATACTTTAGGGTCTTGAGGTTCTCGATACTGGATGTGTTCTCGAAACCTAGTACAGTTTTTGGCAGATTTTGTTATTGATTAAAGGACACCAAAAACGAATTTTTAATTGAAGATTCTTGTACAACTAACCTTAAAATGATGAAATCTAAAGGAAAGTTGCAAACTTGACTTGTTTTTAAAAAATTTGTATATTTTCGAAAATCAAGTACAAGTGTTCGAATCTTTGTTATTTTTGATGAAAAAACTTGAATCTTTTTTATGGGAATGATTTGTAACACAAGTTTGTAAACAAAGATGTGATAGAAATCAAAAAACAAACAAAAAGATGCAACCTTTGTTCAAAAATAACAAGATTAAAGCTTCCTTTTTGGTTCGTACGAATGCAAAAACAAAGAAATACCTTCGTCTAGCGATTGATACCACTTGTTAGGTCACTATTTTTTGAATACACAAGTATTGAAATGATAAGAATGAGATAGATATAAGGATTGGTTGATTATAACAATATGAAAGATGAAAGTGCAAGAGTTTCCTTAAGATAATGAAATAACCAAAAATTATAAGAGTTACATGAGCTCTCTATTTATAGGCAAGAAGCTAGGGCAACACTCCCTTCTCCTTCCTATCTCTAAACGTTGGGCTTTAAGGCCCACTGGACATAATAAGCCTTACATATTAAATAAACATGAAACATAAGTAAACTAAATATTGTAGCAGCCTATTATATATACTGAAATGTCCGAGACTTGATGAAATAGTGAAAACTTTGATCCTACAACTTTGGTCAAACTGTAGACTAACAAATCGCTAGAAGCAATTCGCTAGAAGGAAATCGCTAGAAGCAAATCACTAGAAGTAAATCGCTAGAAGGAAATCACTAAAAGCAAATCACTACAAGGAAATCGCTAGAAACAAATCCCTAAAAGCAAACTGCTAGAAGAAAATTGCTAGAAGCAAATCGCTACTACCACAAGAGGACAGAACCTGACAAATCGCTATCACATGAGACAAAACAGTCGCTTTCTAGTGATTTGTCCGTTTATCCAAATATAGTAAAGGAGCAAATTGCCACCAGATTATCACCAAATCGCTACCAAACAACACGCAAATCGCTATGAGGAATTCCACACCGAGAAGCAAATTGCTACCAAGAAACTTAACTCGAAATGCTTCAAAAACCAAATCTGTGAATGATTCAAGCTATCCGAGTGAAAAACTAAGAACCTAGAACACCTTTACCCATGAAGGTACAACCAAAACAAAAAAACAAACCACAAACTAGATCAAACCAAGGTGTTTTCTAATAGCCTATTCGAACCACAAATAACCCACAAAACCAACCACAAATTTGAGTATACCAAGTCCCTAAGATGAAACCTTGGCTCTTGATACCAATTGTAGGATACTCATAAGTATAGCATGTATGGTTTATGTGTATGGTTCAAATTAAGAAGAAGAGAAACTAGAGAGAGAAAGTGAGTTGGGAGCCTTTTCTAGAGAGAGAAACAAGATGAATATTAGATTCAAATGAAAGGTCCAACCCTCTCCCTTTGGTGGGAGATGGTATATATAGTTACACATAATATTGCCCCATGAAACGGGCTTTGAAGTGAGCTGACAGTGGGTAAAGACCCGACCCACTCCACGAATACTAATTACATATTTAACTACTATTATACTACTAGGATAAATACTACGAGCTACTAAATGCTAACCAATACTCGGGGTGACCGAGTCTTTTCATATGAATATTTGTATTCCTAACAACTTTGTTGGTATAAATAATGCCTAAAAACATTATTAACATTCCTCGATATCTCTATGTTTTGATAATCACAAAACGTAAACTCATTGAACTAAAAATCATGGCGTAAACAAGTATTTAGCGATTAATATTTACTTTGCATCCAAATCACTTAAGGTATGAATAAACAAAGTGTTTATTGCATTCTATGATCAAAGGAACATTTTTCTCAAAACACTAGACTTTTTATAAAATGACACAAAACATTTTATTTCTTTTACAAAACATTTTTGGAATTAAAAGAATATATGTTTAATTCATTATAAATATAAGAATTTAATTTTTCAACCAAAAATGGTAAAAATAACCCAGAAAAACCTTCCCCACAAAAGGACAAAAATCTCCAAAGTTCTGGAGGGGGCGGCCCCCTTAATTCACTAGGCGGCCCCCTTAAAATTAAGGGCACCGGCCCCTCAATTAAGGGGATCGGCCACGCTCCAGAACAGTATTTTTGTCCCTATAAATACTGGTTCATTCCACATATTTTTCTCACCTTTTGCACCCCAAAACTTTCTGTTCTAGATCTCATTTCTATTCTCTAAAATCCTTTGATCATATATACATAAATCTTTGTTTCAAAGTGATCCAAGCCTCAAACTTTCAAGTGCAAAAGAAGAATACTTCAATCTACCAAGAGAAGAAGTATTACAACTTGTTGTGATCTCCACATCCAAGTTGATTAGAGCTTCATCCATTATATCTATTTCTTTGTGTAACTAGTTGTGAATACTTGATAGAAGATAGTTAGTATAGTCGTGAAGTAGATAGTTGAAAGTAGATAGTTGTGAAGAAGATAGGTGTGAAGAAGATAGGTTTGAAGTAGATAGTTGGAAGTAGATAGTTGTGAAGAAGATAGGTGTGAAGAAGATAGTTGTGAAGTAAATAGTTGTGAAGTAAATAGTTGTGAAGATAGATAGGTGTGAAGAAGGTGTGTAGAAGGTGTGAATAAGGTGTGACAAAGTTGTGGTGTGAATATTGGTGTGTAAGGTTTTATCCGTCATAAGGGAGCTTGTTGACATAATGAAGAAAAATCTCGAGTTAGGTGCTCGGGGAGTGGAGTAGGGCAATGAAGGTGTCCTTGTAGCCGAACCACTATAAATTTATTATCTCGCGGTTCGATCTTTCCATCTCTTACTTATTTCTTTACTTACATTATAATTGCTATAGTATACATAGATATATAGTTATTCATATTGTGCAAGACTTGAGTTCACATAATATCAAATCTAAACTTTCAGAAGTTAACAAAATGTACAAAAAAAGTTTTTCAAAATAAATTAAAAAGACGTAAAACTATTCAACCCCCCCCCTTCTAGTTTTCAACAATTGGTATCAGGAGCCACGTCAAGCAAGATCTTTAAAATATATTGTATTTTAAAACTTGTAACGATCTATGGAATCTGAAAAATATTTAGAATGGCAATCTATGCAAAGACCACCACTATTTGAAAGTGATGGATTTTTATATTGCAAAAATAGATTCGAAACTTATGTGAAATCTAAAGATCTTGATCTTTGGCATGTTATTACATTTGGTGATTTTCCTCCTATTCAAAATAATCCGAAAACTAAAATGGATGAAATTGTACGTTTTGTAAAACAAAATGATGATTTGAAAAAGAAACTAGCAAAAAATAATGAAGCTAAAATGGTAATTTATAATGCGTTACCGCGCAAAGAATATGAAAGAATTTTTATGTGTAAAACCGCAAAAGAAATTTGGGATTCACTACTAATCACTCACCAGGGTAATAGTCAAGTCAAAGATAACAAAATAGATCTTCTTGTTCAACAATATGAACAATTTACGATTCCGAAAGAGGAATCAATAGATAATGCTTTTGCTAAATTTAACACTATTATCACAAGTTTAAAAGCACTTGATGAGACATTTTCTAGTAAGAATTGTGTTAGGAAATTTCTTAGGGCATTGCATCCAAAATGGCGAGCAAAGGTCACGGCAATTGAAGAATCAAAAAACTTGATGACGTTATCGCTCGATGAGCTTATCGGCAACTTGAAGGTCCATGAAGAAATTATAAAGAGAGATTCGGAAACGGTCAAAGGAAAGAAAGAGCAAATCAAATCTCTAGCGCTAAAAGCCAAAAAGGAATTAGTGACGACGATGACTCAAGTGACGAAAGTGAAGACGAAGAATATGCAATGGCCGTAAGAGAATTCATGAAGTTTTTCAAGAGACGAGGAAGATTCACAAGACAACCACGAGACGATAGAAGATTTCAAAGAAATAGGAGCGATAACTACGGAAAAAGAAAGTGCTTTAGATGTGGAAGTCCAAATCATCTCATTGGCTAATGTCCAAAGCCACCGGGTTATGAAAATCAAGGCGCCTTCGTTAGTGGAACATGGAGCGATAGTGACAAAGAAGAAGCCGAAAAACCGAGAGACGAAAAATGTCTTGTAGCCAAAGCAACCGATGAAATATGATTAGGAATAGACTTGGAGCCCGACGAATGGATCAAGGATAGCGGATGCTTGAGGCACATGACAGGGAATCGCAAGCTATTTTCTTCATACAAGCCATATAATGGAGGTAATGTTATTTTCGGTAGTGACTTGCGTGGAAAAATCATTGGCAAAGGTACGATCTCTCAAGACTCACTTACTATTGAAAATGTTGAGCATGTAGAAAATTTAACTTATAACTTACTTAGTATAGGCCAAATATGCGATAATAAATGTAGGGTTACCTATACCGATAGGGATAGCGAAATAGTTAAGGATGGAAAAGTTATAGGTAGAGGAATTAGGAAAGGAGGCGTATATGTTATGAAACTAGGAAACAAATTGGAAGATAGGATATGCCTAGCAACCTTAGACTCCACTTTGTGGCATAGGAGATTAGGACATGCAAACATGCAACAAATACATCTTTAGCCTCTAAGGAATTAGTTAGAAATTTGCCTAACCTAAGATATGACAAACACTTTTGTGATGCTTGTAAAATTGGAAAACAAGCTCATGCAAGCCAAAAAGCTAAGAATATAGTATCCACTACTAGGTGCCTAGAATTACTACACATGGATCTTTTTGGCCCATCCGCTGTGCGGAGCTATGGAGGAAACCGTTATACCTTAGTAATAGTAGATGACTATTCACGATACACGTGGACTAGGTTCTAAGTGATAAAACCCAAGCCTTTGAAATATTTAGTAAAATGATTCAAAATAAATTAGGATGCACAATAGTATCTATTAGGACGGACCATGGTAGGGAATTTGATAACGAAGTACAATTCGGAAAATATTGTGATTTAAATGGAATATCTCACAATTTCTCCGCTCCTCGTACTCCTCAATCAAATGGCGTAGTAGAAAGAAAGAATAGGTCACTTCAAGAAATGAGTAGAACAATGCTAAATGAACAATCCATCCCACAAAAATTTTGGTATCACGCCGTTGATACATCGACATATATAATAAATAGAGTATCAATTAGGAGAATTTCAGGAAAAACTCCTTATGAGTTGTTAAGAGGTAGAAAACCTAACTTAAGCTACTTTAGGGTATTTGGAAGTAAGTGCTATATTCTAAACACTAGGGATTACCTTACTAAGTTTGACCCAAAATCGTACGACGGAATATTTCTAGGTTATTCACAAAATAGTAAAGCATATATAATACTTAACAAACACACTATGAAAGTAGCAGAATCATTAAATGTAATATTTGATGAAACACCACCACCTCCTAAAACTTTGCCTTTAGAAGATAATGACCTAGTCGAAGAAGAGGCTACTGAGGTTAGTAAAATAAAACCCCTAGGAAATGATATTGAAAACATAGACTTAGAAGAAAACGAAGTAGTAAATATTAAGGAATCTAAATCACACCCATTAGACAATATAATAGGAAGCCTTAATCAAAGAACCCTTAGATCACAAGCCCAAGATAAAAATAACTTCTTTTGTTTCCTCTCAGCAATAGAACCTAAGAATATTAATGAAGCTTTAAAAGATGAAAGTTGGGTTATGGCCATGCAAGAAGAACTAAATCAATTTGGACGAACGATGTTTGGGAACTAGTCCCAAATCCAATGAACATGACCATCATAGGAACTAAGTGGGTATATAGGAATAAGCTAGATGAAAATGGAATAGTAACTAGGAAGAAAGCTAGGTTAGTTGCCCAAGGTTATAATCAACAAGAAGGAATTGATTATGACGAAACTTATGCCCCCGTAGCTAGATTAGAATCTATTAGAATACTCCTTGCCTATGCATGCGCCCTAGACTTTAAGTAATTTCAAATGGACGTGAAAAGTGCATTCCTTAACGGTTTTATCAATGAGGAGGTATATGTGGCACAACCTCCAGGATTCATTGACTTCGCAAAACCTGATTATGTTTATAAACTCAAGAAGGCTTTATATGGATTCAAACAAGTCCCCAAGGCTTGGTATGATCAATTAAAAGCATTTCTTATTAAACATGATTATTCCATGGGAATGGCAGATAACGCTCTTTTCACTAAAAAGAAAAACCCAAATCTCATCATTGTTCAAATATATGTCGATGACATTATATTTGGATCGACTTGTCAAGAAATGTGTGATGAATTTGCCAAAATCATGCATGATGAGTTTGAGATGAGTATGATGGGTGAACTAAAGTTCTTCCTAGGACTACAAATAAAACAATTAGAAGATGGAATATTCTTTAACCAATCTAAGTACATTAAGGAAATGCTTAAGAAATTTGGCCTAGAAGACTCAAAACCCATGAAAACACCAATGTCTACGGAAGTGAAACTCACAAAAAATGAAGAGGGTGTGTCCGTAGATAATACTAAGTATAGAGGAATGATAGGTAGTTTACTATACTTAACGGCAAGTAGACCCGATATCATGTTTAGTGTTTGCCTTTGTGCACGTTTTCAAGAGGATCCCAAAACCTCTCACCTAGAAGCGGTTAAGCGTATCTTCCGATACATTAAAGGCACTATACACTTAGGAATATGGTATCCTAAGGGATCCGGCATAGAAACGATTGTCTATGTGGATTTGGATCATAAGGGAGACTACGTGGATCGAAAGAGCACTAGCGGTATTTGCACATTTATGGGATGTTGCCTAACGTCTTGGTTTTCCAAGAAGCAAACCGCTCTTGCTATTTCTACCACCGAAGCCGAATATGTAAGCGCTGGAAAGGCATGTCAATAAGCACTATGGATGAAACAAGCTCTCGTAGACTATGGAATTAGGTTAGAAAATGTTCCTATTATGTGTGATAACAAAGGTGCTATAGATTTAAGTAAGAATCCAGTTCAACACTCTAGGACTAAACATATAGAAATACGCCACCACTTCCTTAGGGATAATGTACAAAAGGGAAACATATCTATAGAAAAGGTTGCATCGGAAGATAACATTGCGGATGTATTCACTAAACCCCCTTAAGCGTGAACTATTCAACCACTTGCGTTTAGGATTAGGAATGATGGAACAAATTAACTAAATTTTATTGCATTTATATTACTTCCTCACTGCATAAAATTTACTTTTCTTTCACCTCTTCATATCTGAGTCTAGGAATCTATTTTGCACAACATTAAAGATTGGGAAACTACATTTTATTGCATAAACATTTCTATCAAACCCAATCAAATTTTCTTAAAACTATTCTCACGCTTAGGAAACACATAAAAATAATTCTTTCTTGCATTGTTGAATAATGCTAAAAACATTTTTTTTAAATCATGCATAAAATCTCACATAAATTGTCAAAATATATAATCTATAGTATATCTTTGACACTTATGAATACAGAAGAATCAAATCAAGGAGATATTGGATTGTTTCTTAGGATGTTCTCTTCTTTACATTCAAGAGTCGAAACAATCACAACTCCACATTTGTTGCATATAGGCACACACTAGGACAAAATCATAAACAATATTGTCACTTTGTTCCATCACTAGTTTCTCACTCACTAAGTTGCCTTTGACCTTGCTCTAAGATAGTTTCACTAGGTAGAATTTCTTGCCCTTGCCTTTACTTGTTCCCACCAGGTAAAATTGCTTGCTTGATTGCTCTAATACTTAAGTGTTTTTGCATGCATGCTAAATTATGAATATATAACATGCTAAATTGCCTTAAAGAGTTGAACTTGCTTGAAACCAAACCCAAAAACACAACCTTTCTGCAATTTTCTGCCAAAAAACCCATTTCTGGCAACCTGGAAACCACCAGATAGGCGGCCCCCTTAATTATATAAGGTGGCCCCCTTAATTATTAAGGGGACCGGCCTATAATTAAGGAGACCGGCCATTTGATAGTCGGGTTTACAAAATCTTTTCTGCTTTTTAGCCCATTTTATCCTACACTTCCCAAAATTCACAAACATATTTTGTCCTAATCTCCCAAACAAACATTATCCATCCATAATCACACAAATCCCTCACTATAAATACCCCATTCCTCAAACTCTCCATTCATCACATCATGACCTCTCCAAACAAACCAAAACCAATAGCCTCAAGGCTAGCAAGGATGACCGTAAAACCTGTTTGGCGAAGAAAAAGCCCTCAAAACAAATCCATCACAACCAATGAAGTTGGTAATCAATCCACACCTCCAACTACTTACTTCCCAAACATTACTCCAAACCCACAAGGACATTCCTTTGATCCACTTTACAAACCACCTCATTCTCAAGCCATATCTCAATTTGGCTAAACATCCTCCTTCATTCCAAGCTACACATCTCAACCTCAAGCCATCTACAATGATCCATATCATTTTGGCCAACCATCAAACTACACCTCAAACAACTTCACTTCCAACTACACAACCCTTATTCATCCACACCAAACACATGACTCACTCTACATTGCCACGGAAAAGTAAAAATTCCGTGATGAAATCAACCAAATCCATGATCTACGTGATCTCCTTGCTATGCACCTTGAACAACGCAACAAAGGGAAACCTCCATCATCACCCTATGCAAATTTCCTACCCCATTCCCTCAATTTGGATCAAGTTACAAACCATACCCACTATTGCCCTTGTTGCATCTTTGTCCAAAAACAAATCCTCTACTTGAGCGAAGATATTTCTTGGATCTAATATCTTCTCACTCGTCCTCATCCAATACCTCCCTTAAAACGATACAACTTCGTTAGATCCACCTCTTTCGCTCCATAACCCACTCCATATCCTTCTCCATCAAACAACTAAGCTTTATGCTTATGTTTCTCTCAAACAAATTAAAAACACTCAACCATGGGTTGCAAGCAAGTCCAAGAGCTCTCTTTGGCAATTTAGGACTATTTTATCTCTTTTATTGTATTGTAATCAATATGCTTCAAGCATATTGAATGTTGTAATGATGTTCCTTTCTATGATCATCTTAAATGCTTTCAATATATAGCTATCATGTTTGCTTTACTCTTGCTTTGCATATATATATATATATATATATATATATATATATATATATATATATATATATATCTTGTACTCTTCACATATTTTTTTGTAGCCAAGCATTCCATAGCTCGTTTCCTTGGTGCCCTCAAATGAGGGGGAGCACACATCAAGGGGGAGTTTTCTACCCGTCTAACTTTATTTATGAAGATAGTCGGCATAACCTTTCTGATTCTACAAAAAGGGGGAGAACTAAATATAAACTCACTAAATACTTGTCTAAAACTTAATTTTTAGACTTAATGAGTTTAAGGTTTTATAATCATCAAAAAGGGGGAGATTGTTGGTATAAATAATGCCTAAAAACATTATTAACATTCCTCGATATCTCTATGTTTTGATAATCACAAAACGTAAACTCATTGAACTAAAAATCATGGCGTAAACAAGTATTTAGCGATTAATATTTACTTTGCATCCAAATCACTTAAGGTATGAATAAACAAAGTGTTTATTGCATTCTATGATCAAAGGAACATTTTTCTCAAAACCCTAGACTTTTTATAAAATGACACAAAACATTTTATTTCTTTTACAAAACATTTTTGGAATTAAAAGAATATGTTTAATTCATTATAAATATAAGAATTTAAATTTTCAACCAAAAATGGTAAAAATAACCCAGAAAAACCTTCCCCACAAAAGGACAAAAATCTCAAAAGTTCTGGAGGGGGCGGCCCCCTTAATTCACTAGGAGGCCCCCTTAAAATTTAGGGCACCGGCCCCTCAATTAAGGGGATCGGCCACGCTCCAGAACAGTATTTTTGTCCCTATAAATACTGGTTCATTCCACAGATTTTTCTCACCTTTTGCACCCTAAAACTTTCTGTTCTAGATCTCATTTCTATTCTCTAAAATCCTTTGATCATATATACATAAATCTTTGTTTCAAAGTGATCCAAGCCTCAAACTTTCATGTGCAAAAGAAGAATACTTCAATCTACTAAGAGAAGAAGTATTACAACTTGTTGTGATCTCCACATCCAAGTTGATTAGAGCTTCATCCATTATATCTATTTCTTTGTGTAACTAGTTGTGAATACTTGATAGAAGATAGATTAGTATAGTCGTGAAGTAGATAGTTGAAAGTAGATAGTTGTGAAGAAGATAGCTGTGAAGAAGATAGGTTTGAAGTAGATAGTTGGAAGTAGATAGTTGTGAGGAAGATAGGTGTGAAGAAGATAGTTGTGAAGTAAATAGTTGTGAAGTAGATAGTTGTGAAGATAGATAGGTGTGAAGAAGGTGTGAATAAGGTGTGACAAAGTTGTGGTGTGAATATTGGTGTGTAAGGTTTTCTCCGCCATAAGGGAGCTTGTTGACATAGTGAAGAAAACTCTCGTGTTAGGTGCTCGGGGAGTGAAGTAGGGCAAGGAAGGTGTCCTTGTAGCCGAACCACTATAAATCTCTTGTCTCGCGGTTCGATCTTTCCATCTCTTACTTATTTCTTAACTTACAATATAATTGCTATAGTATACATAGAAATAAAGTTGTTCATATTGTGCAAGACTTGAGTTCACATAATATAAAATCTAAACTTTTAGAAGTTAACAAAACATACAAACAAAGTTTTTCAAAATAAATTAAAAAGACGTAAAACTATTCAACCCCCCTTCTAGTTTTCCACAAACTTTGTAGTTATGCCTTATAGGTTTCATTTTCGGAGGATTATCACCTTCTTTTGAACTTCGATCCTTGATTTGTTGTCACCCGTTTAGATGCTTTTTTTCTGTTCAGAGAATTCGTGTACGTATGAAGTCGATGTGTTAGACACATTCTATAGTTTCTCTTGCTTTTTATAAGCATATTAAGGTTCCTTCTACATCATTGATTTTGCCCTACCTACTCTATCTCTATGAGAAATCTTGTGATTTTCCATCACGAGTATCCAAATTGTTTGATGCGTTTTGAAGATATTTGAAGATAAGTTCATTATGCTAATCTATTTCTTTTAGGAATGTTCGATTTGATATTATTTTTGATATGGAGTTGTTGACAGAGCATTGCGATGCTAACAACTGTCATATTATATTTGTGATCTTTGACGATTTGAGAAACTCGAAATTCTGTAATTTATCCCCCACCTGAAAATCGATTATGATCACCTTTGTTTTGAAAACTCGTGCGTTAATCCCTCTTGGTTATGAAGATACTTCGTTTGATGAAACTCGCCTTGAGAGTTCTTCGGTTGTTTGAAACTGTTCGCGACGTATTCCTTAATTAACTACCAAGATTACCATCGGAATGTGAAATTGTTTTGATCGGATTATGAGGTTTTATTTTGTCATGACTCGAAGTAGATTGTGATTGCAATAAAGGCATGTGTATATGATGCAAGTATTATGACGCCTGGCCAATGTGATAATAGTTACATCATATAACTTGAACTTATTGGGATAATATGATATTCTGAGCAGTGCCTGAGAACAGTAAGTTGGTGGATTCGGGAACTTTATCCGTATAAGAGTGACGTTTGCTAAATTCTAAAACTCCATTTTGAACAACATCAGTTGAAGGAAAAAGATTGAAGGACCAGTTTCTAGGTAGTGGTTTTATCTGTGCAAGTATATATCTTTGACGTGCTTCTGTTTTATTCGGGGAGCAGAACAATGATAGCATGAAGTTGTGGATTGATTTCGGGAAGCTAAATCACATCATGTTTTGTATGAAAAGCAAAGTATTCCTAGAATTTATTTTCGTATTCGTTATGACCCTTATGAGTGTTGTGATGCCAATTGTATTGGTTGCTACTTTGACAAATCGTGTCTTTCATGAATACTTGGACAAACTGTCATAGTATGACATTTGGTGTGTTCGGGGATGAAAGAGAAACACGAGGATCACCTTCGTAATTTGTGTTGATATTTATATGTTAGAGGAAGCTCTATGTGATATTTTTCAAAGAGTAACTTTCATTGGAAGGAGAATGAGGAGAGGATTTGGAAAAGAGTTTTGTTTCTACTCAAGGAGGAGAATTAGCTATGACCTTATACAATACGAGGAGATTTCGGTTATGTATCAACACATCTAGTACCATAGGAGGTGAATTATCCGACGTTTAACTTAAGAGTGATTTGTGGCGGACAAGAAGAAGCTTAGAAGGAGGAAGGAAGCAGTTCTAATTAAAGCACACATTTTTACTGACTCTATTCATCTTAGTTGTACTAATATGTATAGAGTCTCGAAGCAGGAGCTAGACGGGATGGTATGAAAATGGTGGTGACTACATTGGTAATTTCCACACACAGGAGGAAGAACAACGTGAATTGAGTTGCAGTGGAGCATTGACTGGAATGGTTTGCTTGAAAGATCGGCAAAGATTTCTTTCGGCAGAAGATCATTCAAGCTATATAGCGCACATGCAGTGACCGTGAAAGAGAATCACGTTTTGCAGCACATTTCAAAAGAAGTACAGAAGCCTATAGAAATTTGATTCGGGATGTTAGTACGAATTCTCATTCTTAGAGAATGGACCGACAAAATAATTATTTGAACTTGGAAGAGGTGTTGAGCGGGAATTTTGACAAGTGTTTAGTTAGTTGTGGTTGCTCACTAAGGAAGATGGCATTCAAGTGACAAGATGTTCTTCTAGGAGTTTATATGAATAGAGATATGGAATACCTTTTGATTGGAATAAGGTCAGAGAGATTACTTGCTGAAGGTTCAGAATCTATTACAATAACTAATGGATCAGGCATCATTGTGAAAGAGGAATTTGGAATTTAGATTGGGAGTTGTGTATCCCGTGTGATGTCTCTGTGCAGCAGCGTTGATGTTTTAGAATACAAGGATTAGTTCGCGATATGTTAGTCTTTAAGTCCATTCTTATCTGTACGATTATTCTACCTATTCTATTATGCCTTCTGATACATTTTGATACCTTGATTTGTGATTTTGGTCGTCGGTATGCATATCTTACCCATCTATTTAGGAGAAACTTGATACGTTTGAGAATTCGATTTGTACTTCACTGATTTTTAGCAAGTTCCTTTGTTCGTTCAAAATTTGATAGGAGTGGATGAAGATTTATCGTTTAGTGCTATCTCTGTGTTTGTCTTGTAGGATTATGTGTTTCATGTATCTCCTTGTAGAATCCCAACTATCATTTGTCATCTATCATCTGCTACTCATTGTTTGCATTCGTTGTATCCTTGTTATCAGGATCGGGTCATGAGAACTATTCCGTTGTGAAGATTCTTTTGGAAGACCCTCCCCGAGCGTGAGGTTAATTGTGTCGTCCTGTTGTAATTGCTACGTCTCCGTCGAACCTTTGCGACTTTAATTTTCAAGGACGGAAATTTTCTTTTTAGAAGGGAAGAGTTGTAAAACCCGAAATTCTTAAACATGTGAAATACCCAAAATACCCCTTTAATTTAAAACTTTTGAAAAGACAAATAATAATTTAATACGTTACATTATATTATAACCTAAGTATTTAAATATTTTAACATTTGAACGATAAACATTGTAAGAAAATAAAACTTACGATAAAATAATTTGCACACATGTTTAGTCTATCACACGTTTTTATTGTTATTGGGCCGAACCTAGGTAAAATTTGTGTACACAACTTTAACTTAAATAATAAGAGTCAAATGCATTTAATTTGAAAAGATGAAGGAAATTTGGTCTTCTTTTGTGTAACACCCCCATTTTTCACTGATCACAGCGGATTAGGTGTTTGGGGTATTACTTCATGGAAACAATGACAAGATATAGAAAACGACTCGAAAAGAGACGTTTTTGAAAAAGATCTTATCATTCATTTATTTATCAGAGTGTTTACGGTAAAAGATGTACTTTTACCAAAAGAGAGGTCCCTAAGATACGTTTTAAGACGCAAAACTGATGAATGATAACTATTCTGGATGTCCTTATGTCCAGTACTTCTCCGTGCCAGGGTTCCTATAGTTCCTAATTACCTAGGATAACATGCTTAAAAAGTCAACACGTATGTTGAGTGAGAGTCATAGGTTTAAACAGATAGAGAGTGAATACAAATTCCACAGATTTCAGCTTAAACTCTATGTGTAGAAAAGTTTTGAGATAGTGGGTATATTGCACTAAGCTCTTGAACCACACGTTAACAGTCCGAGTTATGGGGTCTGCAGACCAACCATGAGGGGACGGGAAGAGTAACTTTACCAAAGTTAACTCTTCAGAGGGTTCAAATATAGTACTTATTGGGACCATCCAGAGAGATGTTAATACCAACGGGAGTTGTCAAACTCCAATATATCTATCAACTATATTCGCGTTCGCGTGAGTAAAATATCCCAAATGATTAGATTCATGAATTTTAGTTATGTAGTGGTGGTAGATAGTTTACTCGTGCAATAACCAAAGAAAAGACTTGTATTTGGTTTAAAGCATGTATCCCCCTCACAAGGTTTGTAATGCAGTTAGAAAGCGTTTAAAAGGTGTGAGGCTTTGAAAACTCACCTGGGTCTTAAGGTAAGTAAAGTAGGGTTTTAGACAACTCACTCACGTATCCTGGGGTGGTGTAGGTGTGTGTATGTCAAGTCTTAGTCTCGGTTTTCTTAACTAATTACTCTTAGAGTTTTTATATATAACATAACACCGTTCGGGCCATCGTAATCCAGAAGTATGTGACTCCTCACATGAAGCTACCTACTATTGTATTATGTCATCAACATAATACCATTCGGGCCATCATAATTTAGAAGTTAATACTCCACACACGAAGCTCCCTACTATTGAGTTATGTTGTTTTTAGGGTTTAGTTATAACATAACACCGTTCGGGCCATCATAACTCAAAAGTATATGCAATAATCGTTTGAGGAGCCAGGGCACTTTAAATTGTAAACCCAACTGATGAGGCGAAAAGTGTACTGCTTTTGGGGGGTCATTTAAGCCCTAAATCGTAATTATTTGATCAAATATTTCCCTAAATCGTTCCTTTTGTCATTTTAGGTACTTTGGAGAAGAAATCTGGAAAAGGAAGCATTTTGGACGTTTTTGGAGCATAAAAGTGAAGAAAACGACAAAGTCTCAAATATGCTGGAACAGTACCCATGACGACGTCAAGGCTTAGGAGGTGACTGATGAGTGCTCAAACACTCATCATTTTTGGTCTAATCTGAACTACAAAACATACAAAAACACTCAGTAATGCATCAAAATACTGAAAATATTTCTAAATTGTGTTTTACATGTTTTAGATGCAAAATGAGCAAAAACAAATGAAAAATGTATAAAGTTTGCAAAATTGGCAGTTTCAGTCCCCCGACTTTCAAAAATTAACAAAACTAGTCCCTGTGCATTTATTTTGCAAGAAAAATCAACCCAAGTCCTTTTAAAATAAAAAGTTATCAAAAATAACACTTGGGTAAAAAGTTTTGAGAATTTACATGTTTGGCCCCTAAGATTTCAAATCTGGCAAAATAGGTCCTTGGAATTTCTAATTTTGGAAAATTGCAACTTTGGTCTTGGTATTATTCAAACTTGTCGATTTTGGTCCTCATAATATATTTTGGAAAATTACATGATCAGCCCTTGCAATTTTCATTATTTACATACTTGGTCCTTGTGGTGTTTTTTTTTAATTACAAACAAACGGACCCTTATGTTATTTATGAACCAAAACCAAAACAAACCCAATCCACCCACCTTACCCCAAGCCCACCAAACGGCCCAACCCCTAAAACTAATAACCTGGTCGTTTGACCAGGTCAAACCAACACCTCCACCATCTTCAACCCCCATTTCCCGCTCCCTGTCTCACCTCCCCCCTCCTCTCCTTTTCTATAAAACCCTCACCTTCCTCAACCCTTGTCCCCTACAACCTTCCCCCTCCATTAATACCCCATCTACCACACCTAATCCACTCACACCTGCCAAAAACAATTTTCCCGCCAAAACAAGAATAAACGGCTGGGATCATTTTTTAGCCATCCAAAGGCTCAGAACAGAAGTGGGAAAGAGAAAGGGATGTGCCAGGACCTATATATTTGAAGAAAAGAGAAGAAAGAAGACAGTTAGTGTAGTTAGTATAATTTAGTTTTAGTTTAGTTAAAATTAATGTTGGGTTAATTGTAACTTTTCAATTCAGTGAAAACTTCAGTTTGTAATCTCTTTAACCAAGTTAATCTAAGTTTTTGTGTTCTTACTTTCAGCTTGTATTCTCTTTTTCCAGTTTATATAAGAATTTTTCAAGTTCAAGTTAAAATTCCAAATTGTGTTTTATGGTTTAAAAAGTTGTTGTTCTAGGTCTCTTTTATCTCAGTTAAGATTGTTTACAAGATTTCCTAAGTTTATTTTGAGGTCTAAAAAGTTTAGCAAAAATAAAAGAATATATGAAAAATATTTGGAAAATAAAAAAATCAAGCAAAATAAAGAATGGAGTATGTAGCAGTGGTGATATGGTTCTGGTTTAGAAGCCTCAGGGGAGGCAATAGGTTATGTTCTTTGTTCCTAAGTTCTTGATTGAAACTTCACAAGGTCCACTGTAAGCTCAATTTTTTCCAAATTCTTGTATTTACTGTAAGCTGTGGGTAACCAGTGTTCAATTCAGTTAAATTATGCTTACATTTGATTAATGTGAGCTGAGTTGTCAGTTCCTTAGCTTAGGTTGCCCATTTCCTTTGAAATCACAAAACAGTCTCAAGTTTAAGGGGTGTTTGGCTTAAACTGTCTCAGGGGAATCAAGGGTACATTGGTTATAGTTCATTGTTTTAGCAACTTAGACCAGGTTATTAGAGTCCAATGGAGTCAAAGGATTTCAGTTTCTTGTACTAAAAAGTCAAAATGGCCCCTTGATCCAATTTATCTGTCAACTGTTAGGTTTTAGAACCCTAAGTCCCATCATTTCCATTTATAATTAGTTAAATTAGCTTTAATTAGTATTTATATAGCATAAAATTTCAATTTCAGTTAATTAATACCACTCAAATCTCATGAAAGTCAACTGATGTAAAAATGTTCAAAAGTCAAAATGGTTCATCTCAGGTTTTTACCAAACTTGCAAGATTTTATGTGAATTTTGTGCTTGGAGTTAGGATTTGAATTTTCTTGTGTGCAAAGTCTACCACCTCAGATTTAAGTTCCTAACACCATTATATTTTTAGGAATTTTTCTGTGGGGTCCACACTGGCTCAAACTCAACTGCAGGGCAAAGGTATGCCCTGCTTCAGCTCATCAGTTCAACACCCCATTTTCCAGTAACCTTAGCTTTCTCCATAGTGGGTCCCACTCTTAGGTTATTGGCTTATTGGGGAGCCAATAAGCCAGGATTCAAGATTCTGGACTTGTTTTCATATTTAATGCTTATTTGCTAGGGCTGCTATGCTCCTTTACCTTGTCCCATTCCCATGGAAAGCTGAGCAGTCAGTTTCACTCACCCAAGTTCAAGCCCTCCCCTAGGGCTTATTAGAGGGACCCATTAGCTGAACCTTAGCTTATTTTCAAGCTTATCTGACCCACTTTTAGGATCAAGTCCCAATTTGGACCCCCGACCCTCCTAGTGGACCCCACAGACCCTTACAGTTGGTCCTTTTTGCCCATTTTGGCCTGTCAAATAAGCAATCTGCTTATTGGTTACTTCTGGCATATTTTGTGAGCTTATTTGGTTCAGTTGTGCTTATTCCCAATCAATATCATTGTTTGTTTGCTTATTTTGGTATGTGGTTCAATAATCAAGCTTATTCAAGTCCCTTCAAGTCCTAATAAGCTTGTTTCTATATCTATTAAGCAATTGTGCTTATCACTTGCTTATTTTTGAGATTCAGCCCATGTCCCTTCATTAAAGTCCCATAATTTCAGTATATAAGTAGTGTTGTAAAAGAAAAATTCAAAAAAAGCCAAAAATACCTAAAGTGATAGCTTCTATTTAAGAAGCTTATTGCTTAAGTGCTTATTTTCCTTAAGCACTTTCTGTTTTTATAATTTTCCTAAGTTCCTTTATTTGTGAAATAATTTCTGTAAATTTTTCATAGTTTTTCTCTTTTCATTTAGTATTTTTAGTAATTAATATTAGTTTTTATTAATTAACAATTAGTTAATAATTAATAATAATTATTTAAATAGTCTTAAAAATATATTTTCTGTTTTAAAATTAGTTTTATATTATTTTAGATTTTTCCAAATTTATTTTTCATATTTTTAGTGTAATTTCATAATTAGTTATTATTTAGGTTAATTTAAATAATTAATAAGTAATTAGAAAATAGTAATTAATTAATAATAATTAATTAAATAGTGTAAAAATTAATTTTAATTTTCTAAAAACTTTCTTATATTATTAGGATTGTAAAAATGTGATTTTCATTTTTGTAAGTATTTTATTTTACCAAAACTCGCGTTTTATCTCGTACGTTAACGTAAATTTAAATATAACGTACGCGTTTTTAGTTTTAAACGTTTTTGGTTTTTCCAACTTTCCTGTCTTATTCATATAGCTTATTTAAGCTATTTCCTTGTATATTCCTTAGCTTAACAACTCACAAACCCCTTTTCATCCAAATTCACCCGATCACAAAGCCGTTTGTTAACCATCCACACCTCGTCGGGACATAACGACCCGGGGAAACACTATATTCCGCGGAGTATTGACTCTAGGCAGTCTGACCTTGTTGACCATCCCTGGTCAGTTTAGGTTGACCGTTTGGCATCAATCAAATTTTGGCGCCGCTGCCGGGGTGGTGTGCGCGCTATTCTAAACGGTTTTGCGTATTAGTGAATCAGGATATACATCCATTGTATATTTACCACCCTTGTTCATATTATCTTCTTATTTTCATATAAAAACAAAGCAGTTCACGAAAACATTTTAAACTCAGTTTTCAACGAACACAAAAACACAAAAACATTTTCTTTCTCAAATTGTACAAAATGTTTATCCAAAAATCCAAAAACATTCTCCTTTACCCTTTCACATCTTTGATTCTTCATCCCTACCCCTCTATACACATTTGATTCTTTATATGTCTCATCCACACTTTCTGGTTTGCCAATGGTGTGGTAATCCTCATAATGGTGGCAATTGCCCCAATTGTGGCATGGTAGAATCAGGAAACGGGTCTGTCTATAACCCAGATCACTATTCCTATCATGACACCACGGATTCATTCCATCAGTTACCACACCATGAGACTCAACAGTTTTACTGTTGTGAGTACTGTGGTGGTTCACACTACAGTTCTGATTGTCAATCGGGAAACACGCTTGTCTATGAGCAGTTTCCTGATAACGATTATGACTTTAGCACATACGACTCACAGCCACATCAGTTTTACTGTTGTGATTACTGTGGAGGTCCGCACTTCAATTCCGGTTGTCAAACAAGGAATCCATTTCCTTGTAACACTTTTGACACATCGTATTATGACGAACCTCCATCTCCACCAATTCCTCAAAGTCTTCTCCTTGATCTTTTGGATTTAGTGAAAGACTTGAGAGGAATCACACATACCCCAGATAATCTAAACCAAAAGTCGATGGAAGAATTGTTAGCTGACGAACAGGCTGCTAAAATAAATTCCCAAGATGCTAATGAAAACTCTATTAGGGAATCAATAGCAAAAGAAAAAGCAGCCAGATCTAGCTCTCGATTCCATTTCATTCCTGATGACAGTGATGATGAGGATACACTTGATATCCTTGGATTATATAAAGATTCATCAGTTGAGATTCCATCTCAACCCACTCCTATCACGCCCGAGGTTCCCACTCACTCTTTGATCATGGGGGACGAGCATCTTGACACTGTTCCTGATAAGGAATCGGACGAATTCATAAAGTCTAGTGTTGAGGACCTTGTCCCAATCCCAAGAGAGTCACAGGGAACTCTTGATCATATTTGTGATATCCCTCCTCCTCTTATCTTCCCGAATGATGATGTTCAGATGTTCTCTGATTCTACTGATGACGATTCGTTATCTTGTGGAGACATCGTTTTTATGGAAGAATTACCTTCTGAGCTAGTTAGCTTAGAAGAAGAGAATGATGAGATTGACACTGAAATCAAGGATGAAGCACTTCGTGCAACATTATTGAATGTCGATCTCCTCATTTCTAAAATCGAGGCTTTCAAAATGAAACCTATTTCATCTCCTATCCCCATAAAGGATAGTGACATTGTCTCCGACGATCCTATTCCGGAGTTTGAAGCCTTTACCTTTGATCATACGGGAGAGAAGATTAGTGGCAGTACCACTTCTCATTCTCATAATTCTCTCCCCGAGTATGATTCATTCACCTTTGAGGAGTTCTCCGGTGAACTCACTCATATCATATCTCCACCGGAGTATGATAACTTTTACTTTGATCTAGACAAAGTTGATCTTTGTTTTCCGGAGGGAAATATTCTCAACCTTGAGAATTTGATTGATATCAAAATCCCAACCCTCCCACCCATAATATGTCTAGATCACACGAGCTTTACTGATGAGATTCATGATACACCAATCATGAATTCTCTTTCTGATGATGATGAATCAATCTTGATTGTCATCAAGATCTTTCTTCCCTTCTTCACCTACAGGGTGACTTCTCCTGTTCTTCATTCCTTCGGGAATGAAGACACTATATTTGATCCCGGCATTTTCATGTACCATTATCTTGAGCCGGATATTATATCTCATCGGTGTGGAACTTTCACGTGCTTCAAATGTTTGTCCAAACATCTTGAATGAAAGTCCGATTGAGATTGTTTCTTCCACATCATGCTTCCCCAAGGACAATTAAATTCGGGGTCGAGTCAAGCTAGCGACTCGGTAAACAAAAACAGTAGCATGCTTATAGGGTTTTCACCCTAAGTGTGGGGGAGTCCCCCATGCTATGATTACAAAAGTGAAAATACAAAATGGTGTTTTCCACGCTTAGCTTGTAATGTTGCCCTTTTACGTTCAAAATGTCTGCATAATATCCGGGATTTTGAATATTGAGGACAATATTCATGCTAAGTGTGGGGGGGGGGGGGGGGTATTTCGCTATTCTAGCGAATTTTATCACATTTTACTATATAATACCCCCGTTTTTAGCCAAAAATTCAAAAATTTTTAAAAAATTTTCACTGGTGCTTCAAAATTTTTGTGGTAATCAGTCCGCCTTGTCTAACCGACAAAAGGGATTGGCTAGTCCAGGAGCAAACGGCTCTTGGTAAAGACATCTCAAATCCGTTTACGGCTTGCAATTTGCCCAAAATTGTATGGTTCATCAACTCCCCATATCCCATAAAGCGAATGAGTTGGCTAGCCCACAAGATTATGACTTGTGGTAAAGGCCGTGGAAAATCCATAATTGGTAATCAGCTCACCAAGATGTTGACTATTCCATCAAGAGTTGGCTAGTCCAGAAGCAAACGGCTTTTGGTAAAGACAAATCAAATCCGTTGACAGCTGGTGGTTTGCTCAAAATCACACGGTTATCAGGTGTGCCACAGTTCTCACACCTGGCTACTCCAGAAGTGATGGCTTTTGGTAAAGAGTTTTTCAAATCCATCAAGTTTTCAAAACAGTTATTGCTAGGGACTAGCAATAGTTTAGTGTGGGGGATTGATGAGTGCTCAAACACTCATCACTTTTGGTCTAATCTGAACTGCAAAACATACAAAAACACTCAGTAATGCATCAAAATACTGAAAATATTTCTAAATTGTGTTTTATATGTTTTAGATGCAAAATGAGCAAAAACAAATGAAAAACGTATAAAGTTTACAAAATTGGCAGTTTCAGTCCCCCGACTTTCAAAAATTAACAAAACTAGTCCCTGTGCATTTATTTTGCAAGAAAAATCAACCCAAGTCCTTTTAAAATAAAAAGTTATCAAAAATAACACTTGGGTAAAAAGTTTTGAGAATTTACATGTTTGGCCCCTGAGATTTCAAATCTGGCAAAATAGGTCCCTGGAATTTCTAATTTTGGAAAATTGCAACTTTGGTCTTGGTATTATTCAAACTTGTCAATTTTGGTCCTCATAATATATTTTGGAAAATTACATGATCAGCCCTTGCAATTTTCATTATTTACATACTTGGTCCTTGTGGTGTTTTTTTTTAATTACAAACAAACGGACCCTTATGTTATTTATAAACCAAAACCAAAACAAACCCAATCCACCCACCTTACCCCAAGCCCACCAAACGGCCCAACCCCTAAAACTAATAACCTGGTCGTTTGACCAGGTCAAACCAACACCTCCACCATCTTCAACCCCCATTTCCCGCTCCCTGTCTCACCTCCCCCCTCCTCTCCTTTTCCACAAAACCCTCACCTTCCTCAACCCTTGTCCCCTACAAACTTCCCCCTCCATTAATACCCCATCTACCACACCTAATCCACTCACACCTGCCAAAAACAATTTTCTCGCCAAAACAAGAATAAACGGCTGGGATCATTTTTTAGCCATCCAAAGGCTCAGAACAGAAGTGGGAAAGAGAAAGGGATGTGCCAGGACCTATATATTTGAAGAAAAGAGAAGAAAGAAGACAGTTAGTGTAGTTAGTATAATTTAGTTTTAGTTTAGTTAAAATTAATGTTGGGTTAATTGTAACTTTTCAATTCAGTGAAAACTTCAGTTTGTAATCTCTTTAACCAAGTTAATCTAAGTTTTTGTGTTCTTACTTTCAGCTTGTATTCTCTTTTTCCAGTTTATATAAGAATTTTTCAAGTTCAAGTTAAAATTCCAAATTGTGTTTTATGGTTTAAAAAGTTGTTGTTCTAGGTCTCTTTTATCTCAGTTAAGATTGTTTACAAGATTTCCTAAGTTTATTTTGAGGTCTAAAAAGTTTAGCAAAAATAAAAGAATATATGAAAAATATTTGGAAAATAAAAAAATCAAGCAAAATAAAGAATGGAGTATGTAGCAGTGGTGATATGGTTCTGGTTTAGAAGCCTCAGGGGAGGCAATAGGTTATGTTCTTTGTTCCTAAGTTCTTGATTGAAACTTCACAAGGTCCACTGTAAGCTCAATTTTTTCCAAATTCTTGTATTTACTGTAGGTTGTGGGTAACCAGTGTTCAATTCAGTTAAATTATGCTTACATTTGATTAATGTGAGTTGAGTTGTCAGTTCCTTAGCTTAGGTTGCCCATTTCCTTTGAAATCACAAAACAGTCTCAAGTTTAAGGGGTGTTTGGATTAAACTGTCTCAGGGGAATCAAGGGTACATTGGTTATAGTTCATTGTTTTAGCAACTTAGACCAGGTTATTAGAGTCCAATGGAGTCAAAGGATTTCAGTTTCTTGTACTAAAAAGTCAAAATGGCCCCTTGATCCAATTTATCTGTCAACTGTTAGGTTTTAGAACCCTAAGTCCCATCATTTCCATTTATAATTAGTTAAATTAGCTTTAATTAGTATTTATATAGCATAACATTTCAATTTCAGTTAATTAATACCACTCAAATCTCATGAAAGTCAACTGATGTAAAAATGTTCAAAAGTCAAAATGGTTCATCTCAGGTTTTTACCAAACTTGCAAGATTTTATGTGAATTTTGTGCTTGGAGTTAGGATTTGAATTTTCTTGTGTGCAAAGTCTACCACCTCAGATTTAAGTTCCTAACACCATTATATTTTTAGCAATTTTTCTGTGGGGTCCACACTGGCTCAAACTCAACTGCAGGGCAAAGGTATGCCCTGCTTCAGCTCATCAGTTCAACACCCCATTTTCCAGTAACCTTAGCTTTTCATATTTAATGGGGAGCCAATAAGCCAGGCTTCAAGATTCTGGACTTGTTTTCATATTTAATGCTTATTTGCTAGGGCTGCTATGCTCCTTTACCTTGTCACATTCCCATGGAAAGCTGAGCAGTCAGTTTCACTCACCCAAGTTCAAGCCCTCCCCTAGGGCTTATTAGAGGGACCCATTAGCTGAACCTTAGCTTATTTTCAAGCTTATCTGACTCACTTTTAGGATCAAGTTCCAATTTGAACCCTTGACCCTCCTAGTGGACCCCACAGACCCTTACAGTTGGTCCTTTTTGCCCATTTTGGCCTGTCAAATAAGCAATCTGCTTATTGGTTACTTCTGGCTTATTTTATGAGCTTATTTGGTTCAGTTGTGCTTATTCCCAATCAATATCATTGTTTGTTTGCTTACTTTGGTCTGTCGTTCAATAATCAAGCTTATTCAAGTCCCTTCAAGTCCTATTAAGCTTGTTTCTATATCTGTTAAGCAATTGTGCTTATCACTTGCTTATTTTTGAGATTCAGCCCATGTCCCTTCATTAAAGTCCCATAATTTCAGCATATAAGTAGTGTTGTAAAAGAAAAATTCAAAAAAAGCCAAAAATACCTAAAGTGATAGCTTCTATTTAAGAAGCTTATTGCTTAAGTGCTTATTTTCCTTAAGCACTTTCTGTTTTTATAATTTTCCTAAGTTCCTTTAGTTGTGAAATAATTTCTGTAAATTTTTCATATTTTTTCTCTTTTCATTTAGTATTTTTAGTAATTAATATTAGTTTTTATTAATTAATAATTAGTTAATAATTAATAATAATTATTTAAATAGTCTTAAAAATATATTTTATGTTTTAAAATTAGTTTTATATTATTTTAGATTTTTCCAAATTTATTTTTCATATTTTTAGTGTAATTTCATAATTAGTTATAATTTAGGTTAATTTAAATAATTAATAAGTAATTAGAAAATAGTAATTAATTAATAATAATTAATTAAATAGTGTAAAAATTAATTTTAATTTTCTAAAAACTTTCTTATATTATTAGGATTGTAAAATTGTGATTTTCATTTTTGTAAGTATTTTATTTTACCAAAACTCGCATTTTATCTCGTACGTTAACGTAAATTTAAATATAACGTACGCGTTTTTAGTTTTAAACGTTTTTGGTTTTTCCAACTTTCCTGTCTTATTCATATAGCTTATTTAAGCTATTTCCTTGTAGATTCCTTTGCTTAACAACTCACAAACCCCTTTTCATCCAAATTCACCCGATCACAAAGCCGTTTGTTAACCATCCACACCTCGTCGGGACATAACGACCCGGGGAAACACTATATTCCGCGGAGCATTGACTCTAGGCAGTCTGACCTTGTTGACCATCCCTGGTCAGTATAGGTTGACTGTTTGGCATCAATCAGTGACGCCGTCAAGCTAGACAAACGGAGGTGGATATGAAGATTTTCCTTGACGGGCCAGAATAGATTTTTGGAACTTAAAGGGGGACGACGTCAAGAGGCCGTCACGAAACCCTAACACGGCGAGGTGACGGCGTCACAACCCAAAACGTGACGCCGCCAGATCTGTTTTCCTATATATATTTTCGCAATTTTCATTCATTAGTGTGGAACTTTTTAGAGAGAAACCCTAGTACGATTTTTAGCAGCTTTTTCAAGGTTTTTCACCTTGGGATCTTCCATGTTACATTGAAGATAAGTAATCAATTAATCATTCAATATGTCTATGTGTTGTTTGATTCTATCTTGTTCTTGTCTTTTGTTTAACATGCTAGGCTAGGTTTTCTTCGTGTTTGCTTAGATCTAATGAAACCTAACTATTAATTATTGGTTGATGGTGTGTTATTAATTGTATTGGATGATTGTTTATCGACGTTAGGCTTAAGAAAACTGGCTAACCTCCTATACGGTAACTTGCTTGAACGTCTTAAGAAACATGAATCGGATGTGTACTACGATTAATTGGTTGTATTTAATGCATAAGCGAATTCTAGTGATCTCATGTTAGTAGCTAGTAGTCGGCTCGACATAGATGTGAAGTAGGAGCTTATAGAGTTGGGGAAGATCGTACACACCCCCACGACTGGTATTAAGGAATGCAACCCGTCATCCACGCAATTATAACACACTAATCAACCGGTAAAAGTTAGTTAGGGAGTAATGAAGTCTAAGTAAACACACTTCTCTCCATATTAGTTTTCACAATTATTTTATTTTCGTTTATTTTATTTTATTTGCAATTGTAGTTATTTGGGTTAGTTGACTAGCAACTAATTTCGCCCACTCCTTCAAACCCTAGATTTTTACTTGCTTTCCTTATAATATAAAAATACAAAAAGAATCTTCCCTTACCCGTAGACCTATTAGAGTAGCTTTTCAATCCTAACAACACTATTCCCCTAGAGAACGATCAATCCCTCTGTACATGCCACTACACTATACTACATCGGTCAGGTACACTGCCTGGTGGGTTGCAAGCCTCTTGAGATCCCTCGAGAGGTAAAACCTGTTGTAAGGTCGCAAAACCATGCATCAAGTTTTTGGCGCCGCTGTCAGGGAATAGTTATTATTTAGGTTGATTTTTATTTTATTAGGTCTACTCACTAGATTCCTTTCTAATGATATATTTATTTTATTTTTATTAGGTTTTCTTTAATCTATCTTTTCTTTGTGCTTTTGTTCGTAAAACTTTTCCATTGATTATTCCGTTAGCCATCATGGAGAACGCGAATCCACCATACTACCAACCACAAAATTCACCCACTCCAAATGACATCTTGATGTTTAAACAACATGAAGATGAACCTATCTATGATGCATGGACTCGTTTTAAATATTTACTCCAAAAAGTCCCTCATCATAGTTTCGATCTATGGTCCCAAGTTCAAATATTTTACCATCGTGTCGACCACTATACCCAAATGGACATTTTCCATGCCGCAGATGGGGATCTTTGGGGATTAAGTGATGAAGAAGCATGAGAAACCATAGAGGATTGTGCCCAACTCGCCAATAAGTTGGACAACCCAACAAACATTGTTACGGATCAATTGATAGCAAGTTTGAGGGAACAAGCAAAAAGCTTGTTTGGAGATAAAATGATGAAGGATGAGGTAAGTAACATAAGCCCACTAAATACCCCACAAGTCCTACCATCATTTGAGGCACGCACACCACCTATGACTTACCTAGAAGAAGTAGAAGAGACTATAGGAACTCCAATAGAGGTAGAACCCTTGGACCAAACACAACTAGAGGATATAGGTTTGAATACTTGTAGTCATAACCTTTCTTTTAGTTCTATGGAAGTTCCTAGTTTTGATGAACCGGAGCCTCAACCAAAACCGTTACCTAATCTTCCATCCTTAGATGTGAATTTAGGAATTGAAAAAGGTCCCAATCCACCCATCAAACCATATAGTCCGGGTAGTTTTACGTTGAAGGTAGTAGACTATAAGCCTCTTAGAGAGGAAGCTGACATAGGAGTGAACCATGACCTTACATAGTTACATCACCCATTCATGATTGATCACAAGAAACATTATGGGTTTAAACCGGGTTTATTAGGTCAAGATGGATTTCCAACTAGGAGTCTCTCAAAGTTGATAGATGATGATCCCTTTTTAGGAGAAAACTTTAATTCACCCATTGACCAAAGTGAACTAGGTAAGGTTATGATGAAAGGAGCACACCCCTTTGAGTATATAATTCATCCACCACTCTTCCCTCACGAGGCATACTTCCACCGAGATGGTGTGTATCGCTACTACCACCCGCACTTAATCTTAAGTGTTGGCAAACCTTCACCTTTATCCGTTAAATAAGGGTAGAGTCAGGCTCGTGACTCAAACAAAAACAAGCGCTTCTTGGGAGGCAACCCAAGCTTTGTTTGTTTGTTTATTTGTTTGTTTGTTTGTTTTATTTGTTTCTGTATGTATGTTTTATTTTTATTGTTATTGATTCATGCTTCAAATAAAAATTGTGAAAATGCTTTATTTTGTTTTTAACTTCGTCTTAACTACATATAAAGGTATTTTGCAAAAGATAAGTGTAAGGGAAATCTAAATCGGTTTATAAGAACGAATTGAACATGAATCATAACAATATTAAATAAACATACATATTAGTATTTGTTTGAGTCAAATGCTTGTATCGAGTCATAATGATATTTTGCAGGAATTCCAGGAATTAAGGTATAGGTTTTTCCAGAAATTTTCTGGAAACTTAACATGAAAATTCTGTCAGATCATTTCTGACCGCGTCAGGTCTTACAACCTGACGGCGCCAGGTCTTACAACCTGACGACGCCAGGTTATAATTTTTTGAAACTTTTGAAAGTTTTGTTTTTCTACCGGAATCATAAAAAGTTTTTATTAAATCTCTAAGTTATAAACTCCAGGAATCTGCAAAACATTCATTCCACAAGCATTATATCCTTATATAGATTTTCCAGCCGATATTATGCGAGGTTTCGTGTTTGTTTTCTCAGGATTAACATGTTATTTTGGACAAGGAGATGTATGTGGAATCAAGCTTTTGGCGATGCTTTAATCTTGGAGCTTCTACATTGTCTTGGAAGAAGATCTAACCATGTTACCTTATTTACTTTTAAATCTTATTATTTGAACATTGGGGACAATGTTCATCTTAAGTGTAAGGGGGGGTAAAGTACGATACCTTAGAGAATGCAATTACGCTTGATTTTACTTTTGTTTAATGGTAGGTGTGTAATAAAACTGAGAGAAATACCTGTTAGGGCAATTTTAGTGCCAAATTTAAATTTTTTTTCAACATATAGGAGTGAAACTTTGGTCTTAATGAGTGTCTCATGGATAGGAGTTATATGACTAGCACAAAACCATACCACTAAAAAATTTTCCACCCCAAATATGTGAGGTTCGCCCCTAGAATTGGTAGGAAAAGCATTTATGCTATGATGTGTGTACCGGTAGCACTTAGATTCTAGATGATAAGAGTCATTAGGATTAACCCATTGTTTTACACCTGTGTTTTTGTTATAATTACTTTGGCTACAATGGTCAAGTGATTCTCCCACACTCTTGTGTTGTACCCATTTTTGGTACATGATACCCCTAGTACACCCTCCAGAGCCTATCCTTTTCATTTCTAACTTCAGGTGATTGGAAAGACCGAAAGGAAGCAATTCTGAATAACGTATTCCAATTACTTAAAGGAAGAATTTGTTACAACTCACTCAAATGTACACCCAAATCGCCTTAGCCTACCTTGTATGCACTCACCTTTAGTGCATTATTGTGACAACATTTGTTTAAACCCTTAGTTAATTATCTAATTGATTACATGGTTGCTAAGTCGAGTCCTATCTTGTACATATTGTTTTTGGACGATTGGGACTCATGGGTAAAGTACTAGTGTAATGGAGTAATGGGGAAGAACAACATTATTACCCCCATATGTGCTAAATATTTTACAAAGTACTCCAAGTGTTTCGATTATCTTAATTCGAGTCGTTAGAATAGTTAATTGTAAAGTATGTAAAAGTTCAAGTGTAAGGGGAGAACCGAGGCCCCTATGATGTATTATTTTGAATGGTAGGGCAAGAATGTATCCAAAAAAAAAAATCGAAAAATCTAGAAAAAGAAAAAAAAATGAGAAAAAGAAAAGTAGAAAAAAAACATACGGACTACCATCCCGTTTCCTTTTTTGTTTATTTTATGTTTTATTAGTTTTTAGTTAGCTTAAGTCGAGTCTAGTCTTGGCTTAGCAACGCCATATTGTACATGTAATTAACCAAGATCTTTAACTCGCCACCAGTAAAATATCCCTTATCCAACAAACCCGTGTTTTTCATATCCCTACACCTCATTACAACCCTTTTGTAAAGCCCTCTGATGCAGGTTTTACCGACCAGGTTTTAATATTTATAAGTGTCTCGTTTACCTAAGGTCTACTGATGCGTGGTTTTGCGACCTTACAACAGGTTTTACCTCTCGAGGGATCTCAAGAGGCTTACAACCTCACCAGGCAGTGTACCTGACCGATGTAGTATAATGTAGTGGTAAGAACAGGGGATTGATCGTTCTCTCACAGGGAATAGTGTTCATTAGGTGTGAAAAGCTACTCTAATAGGTCTAAGGGTGAAGGATGATTATTTTTGTATTTTTATAGGTTTTATGAAAGCAAGTAAAATCTCGGGTTTGAAGGAGTGGGCGGAATTAGTTGCTAGTCAACTAACCCAAATATCTACTAATGCAAATAAAACAAAATAAACAAATAAAATAAGGTTGTGGAATTTATATGGAGACAAATGTGTTTACTTAGATTTCCTTACTCCCTAACTATCTTTTACCGGTTGATTAGTGTGTGTATTAATTGCGTGGATGACGGGTGTATTCCTTAACAAGTCATGGGGTGGCGTGCGTACTTCCCCAATTCTATGAGCTCTTATCTCCTCCTACAACGATGCGCAAAGCACCCAATCATAGGGATTGTAAACAGTGGCTCATGCATTAAATACTACCAAATTAACATAGTACGCATTAGTTACATGTTTCTTAAGACGTTCAAGCAGGTTACCGAATAGGAGTTTAGCCAGTTTTCTTAAGCCTAACATCGACGAGCATTCATCCCAACAATTAATAACACATCAATCAACCAATAATTAATAGTTAGGTTTTATTAGATCAAAGCAAACACAAAGAAGATCTAGCCTAGCATGTTAAATAAAAGACAAGCATAAGATATAATTAACCAACACAAAGACATATTGATTAATTTGAAAGAGAACTTATCTTTAATTGAACATGAAAGATCCAAGGGTATGAAACCCTTAAAAACTTGCAGAAAATCGTCTAGGGTTTTGTTCCCAAAAAGTTGCACATAATGACTAAAAAACATGGGAGTATATATAGAAAATTGGGGTTGACGGCGTCACGTTGTAGCCTTGACGCTGTCAACTCGCCGTGCTAGGGTTTCTCGGATGGCCACCTTGACACCGTCTGTCTTTGCAAACGTTCTGGCTTATCAAGACTTGACGCCGTCAACTTCTTCTTGACGCCGTCACATGGTACTTCCAGCAACTTTTTGGCACTTTTTCGAATTCGTCACTTTTATGCTCCAAAAACGTCCAAAATGCTTCCTTTTCCAGATTTCTTCTCTAAAGTACCTAAAATGACAAAAGGAACGACTTAGGGCAATAATTGATCAAATAAATACGAATTCGGGCTTAAATGACCCCCGAAAAGCGGTACACCTTTCATCTCATCAAATACCCTTACACTTGAGATTTGCTTGTCCTCAAGCAAATGCGCTTTTATTCTAATCAAAATACAAGTTAGGGGTCATTTAACGCGAATATAAAAGTAATTACAACAAATAGTCGTTCCCCTTTAATCATAATAAGCACGAAGATTACACACTAGCACCTCACAAGTAGTGTTTAGATACTCACATCTCTCAAGTGTCATAAATATAAATATCTCGTAAATGAAAATGAATAATATCTCTCACTACCTGTCATAGCAAATAGATTACCATAGGCTTGGGAAAGGATCAAAAACCTTCTCTACTAGGCGTAAGCACCTAAGATAAACTATCAAAGAGGGCTTTATATAAAGGGTTGTAATGAGGTGTAGGGATATGATATACACGGATTTGTTGGATAAAGGAAGTTTTGCTGGTGGCGAGTTAAAGATCTTGATTAATCACATGTACAATATGGCGTTACTAAGCCAAGACTAGACTCGACTAAGCTAATGAAAACAAACAAAAACATAAATAAACATAAAATGAAATGGGATGGTAGTCCGTATGTTTTTTCTACTTTTCTTTTTCTTATTTTTTTTTGTATTTTTCTTGATTTTTTCGATTTTTTTTTTGCATACATCTTCTTGCCCTACCATCCAAAATAATACATCATAGGGGCCTCGGGTCTCCCCTTACACTTGAACTTTTACATACTTTACAAATAACTATTCTAATGACTCGAATTGAGATAATCGAAACACTTGGAGTACTTTTAAAACATTTAGCACATATGGGGGTAATAATGTTGTTCTTCCCCATTACTCCATCACACTAGTACTTTACCCATGAGTCCCAATCGTCCCAAAACAATATGTACAAGGATATGACTCGACTTAGCAACCATGTAATGAATTAGATAATTAACTAAGGGTTTAAACAATTGTTGTCACAATAATGCACTAAAGGTGAGTGCATACAAGGTAGGCTAAGGCGATTTGGGTGTACATTTAAGTGGGGTGTAACAAATTCTTCCTTTAAGTAACCAGAATGCGCTATTCAGAATTTCTTTCTTTCAGTCTTTCCAATCACCTAAAGTTAGAAACTAAAAGATAGGCTCTGGAGGGTGTACTAGGGGTATCGTGTACCAAAAATGGGTACAACGCAAGGGGTGTGGGAGAATTACTTGACCAATGAAGTCAAAGTAATTATAACAAAAACACGGGTGTAAAACAATGGGTTAATCCTAATGACTCTTATCATGTAGTAAATCTAACTACACGAATGTAGTCTCACTTGTGGCCTCGGAATGGTCCTAACGCAAGTTCTAGAATCTAAGTGCTACCGGTACTCACATCATAGCATAAATGCTTTTCCTACCAATTCCAGGGGTGAACCTCATATATTTGGGGTGGAAAATGTTTTTAGTGGTACGGTTTTGTGCTAGTCATATAACTCCTATCCATGAGACGCTCATTAAGACCAAAGTTTCACTCCTAAATGTTGTAAAAAAATTTAAATTGGCACTAAAATTGCCCTAACAGGTATTTCTCTCAGTTTTATTACACATATACCATTGAACAAAACAAAAATCAAGCGTAATTGTATTCTCTAAGGAATCGTAATTTACCCCCCCCCCCCCCTTACACTTAAGATGAACATTGTCCCCAATGTTCAAATAATAAGATGTAAAAGTAAATAAGGTAAAAGAATAAGATCAAATACTCCCCGGATTTGCTCGGTGGATGATGTTGTAACATAGTTAGACCTTCTTCTAAGAGAATGTAGAAGCTCCAAGATAATAGCAACGCCAAAAGCTTGATTCCACTTACATCTTCTTGTCCAAAATAACCTGTTAAACCTGAGAAGACAAACAAGAAAACCTGCATAACATCGGCGGGATAAATCTATATATAAGGATATAATGCTTGTGGAATGAATATTTTGCAGATTCCTGGAGTTTATAAGTTAGAGATTTAATAAAAACTTTTATGATTCCGGAATAAAGACAAAACTTTCAAAAATTTCAGAAAACAGTGTCTGACGCCGTCAGCCTGGGGCTTGACGCCGTCAGCTATGATCTGACAGATTTTTCATGTTAAGTTTCCGGAAAAATTTTTGGAAAAACTCAATCCTTACTTCCTGTAGATCCTGCAAAATATCATTATGACTCGATACAAGCATTTGACTCTAACAAATACTAATATGTATGTCAATTTAATATTGTTATGATTCATGTTCATATGTTCTTATAAACCGATTTAGATTTCCCTTACACTTATCTTTTGTAAAATACCTTTATATGTAGTCAAGACGAAGTTAAAAACAAAATAAAGCATTTTCATAATTTAGTTTGAAGCATGAATCAATAACAATAAAAATAAACAAACATACGGAAACAAATAAATCAAACAAACAAACAAATAAAGCTTGGGTTGCCTCCCAAGAAGCGCTTTTCTTTATTAACGAGTCTTGTAGCTAGACTCAAAGTCACGGTCTACGTTTTCCTATACCGCAAAAGGAATGCGGTTTTGAACTTTCTAATCACTTCATCGTTCCATTTGTATTCCGGGCCTACGGCCATACTTCCCGAATATTCGATTCTGTTACTCCCTTTGTTACCTTACTTGAGTCTCTTCTCATATTTTTCCAAGAGGGCACTATAGTAGGGAGCACGTGCTAACACATCAATAACCGGGCGTTCAAGGTGGAGCTCCTTGAATTCTTCGTCAAGGTTTTGAGTGGGAGGCGTTTCAACTATGTTGTTGACCAATTTAGTGTTAGATATCTTAGCTTGTTGGTCTTTTGGAGTGACTTAGGTTTGTTTGAAACACGTGCTCATGGAATTGACCGAATAGTATTGTGGGCAAGAACTAGGAGACGAAACCGATGAAATGGCGTTAACGTTTAGTTTCGGGTTCTTGACCGTGTTGCTAGGGAGAGCTCCCATGTCTCGGTCATTGAGAACTTTCAACAAGGTGTCAATATTATTAACTTGCATAGTTATCAATTCCCCTCTTTCTTTATTCTCATCCTCATGGACAACGGAGATGGAATTAACAAATTTAGTGTAGGGAACTTCAACGTCTTTTCGCACCAACACTTTCTCAGGAGCTTTTGTTTTTGTGAATTCTTTCAATAGGTCCATCATCTCCGTCATCTTTTCTTCCATCTCCTCCTTTTGCTTGTAAACGGCCTCCTCAAATTTTGCCAATCGTTCGGAGTGTTTTGACATATATTCTCTCATTCAAGCTTCAAATGTTGGACTAAGTTCCTGAGGAGGTGAGTTTGGTTGAGTATGCTTATGGAAGAATTTGGTATTTTCCCTAAGAGGTGATTCGGACAATGGTGTTTGATTAATGCTTGAGACCGAGTTAACTGTTGCTCTTCGTAGACCCAAGGGTCTCCTTTGTTTTTCCATAAGATATTCAACTCTTTTCTCAAGTTCACTAACGCTTTCCTCGGTCACTTGATTGGCTTTATCGGGCGATGAATTTGCGTTGACTGCCGAATTTAGATCATGGGAAATTTGCCATAACTCATCATCGTCAGCTGCAAGCTCATCAATGATTTCCCATGATTCCTCGACGTTTCTATCACTCAACCTGCCCCCGGCGGCTCGAACGATGGCACGCTTGGTGTGGTAGTCAACATGGTCATAAAAGATTTGAATTTGAAGCCAGAGATTTATGCTATTATGAGGGACTCTTTGGAGTAAGTCCTTGAATCGAATCCATGCCCCATAGAGGGTTTTGCCTCGACGTTGTTCAAACATCAAGATGTCTTTCCTAAGCTTGGTAGTTCTTCCCGGTGGGAAAAACTGAGCAAGGAAACGAGTTGTGAGATCATCCCGAGAGGTTATAGATCCTGCGGGTAGACGCTCTAGCCACTGACTAGCATGGTCTCGCAGAGAGAATTGAAAGAGACGTAATCAGGTAGTCTCTCGAGT